>JAFNEN010001066.1:42500-109243 GCA_019343175.1 Oedothorax gibbosus | reverse complement strand
TCCTTATGAAAAGACTTCATATCAAAGAAGGAAGATAGTATACCAGATACTATCGAGGACCTCAAAGCAGATGTTAGTACTTGCTCTACTATCAAGAAGTTAGTTTGGTGGAGTAAGGGGTTGGTGGTGGGCTCATCCTTATGAAAAGACTTCATATCAAAGCAGGAAGATAGTATACCAGATACTATCGGGGACCTCAAAGTAGATGTTAGTACTTGCCCTACTATCAAGAAAATAGTTTGGTGGAGTAAGGGGTTGGTGGCGGGCTCATATTTATGAAAAGACTTCATATCAAAGAAGGAAGATAGTATACCAGATACTATCGAGGACCTCTAAGCAGATGTTAGTACTTGCTCTACTATTAAGAAGTTAGTTTGGTGGAGTAAGGGGTTGGTGGCGGGCTGATCCTTATGAAAAGACTTCATAACAAAGCAGGAAGATAGTATACCAGATACTATCGGGGACCTTAAAGCAGATGTTAGTACTTGCCCTACTATCAAGAAAATAGTTTGGTGGAGTAAGGGGTTGGTGGCGGGCTCATCTTTAAGACTTCAACAAGAGATGTTAATAAATAGTGTAAGGGTTGCTTCTTATAAAATTATTGAGAAGGGTTGGTGCGGTACTTATGAAACTCAAACAAGTAGATGTATACAGATATTGGGGACTAAGGTGTTGCTGCTCTACTATAAAAGATATTTGTGAGGAAGGTGTGGCCAATCCTATGAAGACTTCATACAAAGAAGGAAGATAGTATACCAGATATATGAGGACCTAAAGCAGATGTTAGTACTCTACTATAAGAAGTTAGTTGTGAGTAAGGGGTGTGGCGTATCCTTATAAAGACTTATATCAAAGAGGAGATAGTATACCAGATACTATCGGGCTAAAGCAGGTTGTTGCTCTACTATAAGAAGTTTTGGAGAGTAGTAAGGGTTGGTGGGGCTCACCTATGAAAGACTTCATATCAAGGAAGATAGTATACCAGTACTATGGGGACTCAGTGTAGTTGACTCATATCAAGAAGTAGTTGGTGAGTAAGGGGTTGGGCGGCTCATTATGAAAGACTTCATATCAAAGAAGGAAGATAGTTCCAGCTATCGAGGATAAAGCAATTTAGATGTACTATCAGAATATTGGGAGTAAGGGGTTGGTGCGGGCTATCCTTATGAAAAGATTCTAAGCAGGAAGATAGTATAAAGAACTATCGGACCTAAGCAGATGAGTACTCCTACTATCAAGATAGTTTGGTGATTAAGGTTGTTGGGGTAGTTTGAAGACTTCTATCAAAGAGAGATAGTATACAGAATATGAGGACCTCAAGCAGATTTGTAGCTGTTACTATCAAGAGTTATTGGAGTAAGGGGTTGGTGGCGGGCTATCCTTATGAAAAGACTTCATACAAAGCAGAAGAATGATAACAGATACTTCGGACTAAAGAGATGTTAGTACTTGCACAGAATTAGTTGTGATAAGGGGTTGTGCGGGTCTATGAAGACTCATAATCAAGAAGAGATATAAAAATACTTGGGGACTCAAGCGTGTGGTACTTACTATCAAAAGAGTGAGTAGTACGGTTTGGGGCGGGCTCACCTATGTAAGACTTCATAAAACAGGAAATAGTTAGTACTATGGGGTGTGGGGCTAACTTAGTAACTTCTACTACAAGAAGTAGTATTGTGGATAAGGGGTGCAGGCATCTTATAAAGACTTCATATCAAAGAAGAAGTGTATAAGTATTTGGGACCTAAAGAGATTTATATCTATAAGAAGTTAGTTTGGTGAGTAAGGGTTGGGGGGCTCATCCTTATAAAAGCTTATATCAGAGGAAGATAGTTACAGGATACTATGAGGACCTAAAGCAATGTAGTACTTGTATACAGAATATTGGGGAGTAAGGGGTTGTGGTGGGCTATCCTTATGAAAGACTTCATATCAAAGAGGAAGATAGTATACCAGATACTATGAGGACCTCAAGCAAGATGTTAGTACTTGCCCTACTATCAAGAAAATAGTTTGGTGGAGTAAGGGGTTGGTGGCGGGCTCATCCTTATAAAAAGACTTCATATCAAAGAAGGAAGATAGTATACCAGATACTATTGAGGACCTCAAAGCAGATGTTAGTACTCTACTATCAAGAAGTTAGTTTGGTGGAGTAAGGGGTTGGTGGCGGGCTCATCCTTATGAAAAGACTTCATATCAAAGCAGGAAGATAGTATACCAGATACTATCGAGGACCTCAAAGCAGATGTTAGTACTTGCTCTACTATCAAGAAGTTAGTTTGGTGGAGTAAGGGGTTGGTGGTGGGCTCATCCTTATGAAAAGACTTCATATCAAAGAAGGAAGATAGTATACCAGATACTATCGAGGGCGTCAAAGCAGATGTTAGTACTTGCTCTACTATCAAGAAGTTAGTTTGGTGGAGTAAGGGGTTGGTGGCGGGCTCATCCTTATGAAAAGACTTCATATCAAAGAAGGAAGATAGTATACCAGATACTATCGAGGACCTCAAAGCAGATGTTAGTACTTGCTCTACTATCAAGAAGTTAGTTTGGTGGAGTAAGGGGTTGGTGGCGGGCTCATCCTTATGAAAAGACTTCATATCAAAGCAGGAAGATAGTATATCAGATACTATCGAGGACCTCAAAGCAGATGTTAGTACTTGCTCTACTATCAAGAAGTTAGTTTGGTGGAGTAAGGGGTTGGTGGTGGGCTCATACTTATGAAAAGACTTCATATCAAAGCAGGAAGATAGTATACAAGATACTATTGAGGACCTCAAAGCAGATGTTAGTACTTGCCTACTATCAAGAAGTTAGTTTGTGAGTAAGGGGTTGGTGGCGGGTTCATCCTTATGAAAAGACTTCATATCAAGAAGGAAAGATAGTATACCAGATACTATCGAGGACCTCAAAGCAGATGTTAGTACTTGCTCTACTATCAAGAAGTTAGTTTGGTGGAGTAAGGGGTTGGTGGCGGGCTCATCCTTATGAAAAGACTTCATATCAAAGAAGGAAGATAGTATACCAGATACTATCGAGGACCTCAAAGCAGATGTTAGTACTTGCTCTACTATCAAGAAGTTAGTTTGGTGGAGTAAGGGGTTGGTGGCGGGCTCATCCTTATGAAAAGACTTCATATCAAAGCAGGAAGATAGTATACCAGATACTATCGAGGACACTCAAAGCAGATGTTAGTACTTGCTCTACTATCAAGAAGTTAGTTTGGTGGAGTAAGGGGTTGGTGGCGGGCTCATCCTTATGAAAAGATTTCATATCAAAGAAGGGAGATAGTATACCAGATGCTATCGAGGACGTCAAAGCAGATGGTTAACGCTTAAAAAATTGCATAAATACATATAATATATTTTAAAATTGTATAGCATCGTTTAGTAATTGTAAATGTAAAGTTGGATTATATCACCTCTCTTCGTACACTGCGATAAGTTTACTTATCTTTTTTATTTTACATAGTAAACATTTTTATTCCACACAAAAATTTCCCAATCAGTAAGTTCTTTTAAGCACTGACTGTTTAGATAATTGCAACAAAATTGTATAGTTGAAAAGGTCGTTTTTTGAAAATTTCAAAGTTATTACTTTTTAATTGTCAATTTTTCCATTGTGTGTAAGAGTTAAGTGGAAAAAAACAACGAAATAAATTTAGCTTAAGTTGTGACACAATGTTGGGTAATCTTCTACCGTATAAACTTTCTCTTTTAGATCATTCCTTTGAAAAATAAGTTTCTCAAAACCAAGAGTCTCGTGAATTGTGAAACATCTTCGTGTGAGCGGCATTCTCAATTTCCACCCTCGTTTCGAAGTCAAAAGTGTGACAATATCGCTATTGCTCTAATTTCGCTATTCTTTCGTCGGATTTCCACAACATGTGTTAATATTTTAAATGCGCATAAATCCTCTCCCCTTACATTCGAGTATGAGGTTAGCGGTCCAAAGTGAATCGTGTTCCATTATTCTTAGATTAAGAACTCTTCGCAGTTTAGAGAAAGTAGAGTGGTTTTAAGAGCTTGCTCCACATAGTCAGAAATGAATGAAAAAACATCTCAGGAAGTGAAAGTAAATTGAAAGTGATCAAAAGAATAAGTCTAGTACTATTTAAAAGGACACCAACGAAGGCAAAAATGCACACATAAAAATAACTTATTCGAAGTGTAAAACTAGGCTTAAAAAAATTCAGTTTCTAAATAATTTTATATATACTCATATAAACATGGTGCCTTTAACCCTAGATTATGAAGAGAGTGTTTTGTACAAATTTTTAAAAATTATTGATGCAGTAAAGAACGATTTATTATGACAAATTGAATTGTTGGAATTCTTGCCCCGTAAAATTTTGGAAAACCTACCCTATCACCATAGTTTGCCTTTAATAGCACTTTGACGAGTAGATGTTTGAGTTATTCTGAAAACAAATACATAACTTCGTAGATACATAAAGGAACCACCCTTTTATTAAAAGCTAAGATAAAACAGTAACTTTAATAAAAGTACGTTTAATTTAAGTTGGAATAATCGAAAAGTTACTTATTGTTGAAAAAAAGCACAAAAACAGCTCTATCGACAATATACAACCACCAACTTTTTGTGAGTGATATGTGACGTATTGCTTCACAAATCAAGTTAGCAGTCGGCGCCCCTAAATGGCTCCTTTTCCAAGTAAAGCCTATGCGGGAAAACCTCGTTTCCCCGTAGTTCTTTTAAATAATGGTTTTTAATGGCTAGACAGAATAAAATATTTTAGTGGCCGTGATCGAGAGAGATAGAACCGCGATCCGAAATAAACTGAGCAAGTTGTTCCTATGGGTTGGAAAGCAATAGCGAGCACGGAACAAAACCCCCAAGTACTTGCATATACTATTATGTTTAGGAGTTATTGCCTTTTTTTAACAAGTCAATAACTGTTTAACTAGCAATATTTTATAATTTTTAATTTTGAAGTCCTGGAAATGTATTTATCATGGAAAATCTAGCTTTATTAAATATTCAATTAACTTTTTGTGATTTGACTATTTAGATTAAAATATCCCATGCAGCAAAAAGGTTCAAACCTTTATCAATTCCCCAAATTTGTTTTAACACATAAATATTCTCTAAGACGGAATGATTTTGAGATTTTTTATTATATTGATACTGAAGATATTAGATATTGTTTACTTCGAAGTATTGCTACAATTATGTTTAGAGAGACTGTGGAATAGTATACGAATACAATTTTAAGGACTTTTTTAAAAGTTGACAAATATTACTATGACGGTGGTGTTCATTAATTTGTGGCGCCAGGGTATCTGAAATAGAATTAAATGAAAAACACCTTTTGTATAGCTCGTACCATTTCCTAAACCATCAGTTCATTTTCATACTCAAGGTAATGCATCCATAATATTAAAACAATACCAATAAAACACAAATATGGCCCAATACCTTTGTGTCTTAAATTATTTTTGTTATAAATAACCATTCTAAAGGAAACAACTTCCTCATGAAACCGACATCACACAAATGTTTCAAAAAAAGAAATTCCGTGATAGACCTTAGTAAATGCTACTTTGACCTCCTCCCCAATACAATCGCATTCATTTTTCCATTAGGCATTAAAACTGACAGCAAATCAGCTTTTTGTGTAAAGTATGAATTCACACAGTCGATTGCATAAAAGTGATATGTGGGTTATGACCTTATCCCCTTTTCGAGATCATCACTGTGTTGGTATTACGTTGTTTAGGCTTGACAAAGAAGTAACTGATATGTTAATGAAAAATAGTAATAGATCCGTTTCAAGCACACAGGTTCCGGTAATTTTTCCCTAATTACGTAAGATCTACCGCTTCCAGTTCTACCCCCACCCCCCTCTAAATTAAATGTGTACTGAGAAATAAAATCTAGTTAACCAAGGGAAGTCGCGGATACACTGGGACAGACGTTAAATTAGTTAGAATACAAAAAGTCCTGATTACGTTTTTTACGGTATCAATCGGAATTAAAATATTTCCTACTTTTTGACGAAGTTTATTTCTTTATTTAGTTAGAAATATTTTGTTATTTATGCGACAAAACTCATTTTGTCAAATATCTGACGAAACGAACTTTGTTGATTTGACAAAATTTTAAATAGGATCATTTTTCACGACATCATTTCGTCAAAAGTGACAAAACCTTCATCATATTTTAGCATTCATTTCTGATAGTGCGCTAGCGTCCATTTCACCATGCTCGGATATATTCCATTAAAACTTCGTCAAACCAATGGAACCATAATTTTGAAGTGAAGGTTTAAAACTGAGGACGACTCATGTTTTGTCCATTTATTTGACTTTATTTTCCATTCATTTGCAAGACACAAACAACTTTTGACCCCAATTGGAACTTGTGTTCGTAATTCAAGGTACCTTTTAATGTCGCCGTCTCAATGAATTTGGGAAAGCATTTAGCAAATTCATTGTTTCAGAGTATGTCACAAGGGAATGAGTCAGTATCATTGCTGGCATTGTCTAATTCTAAAAAACAACAACTTTAATGTTCATCATGTATAGGAAAAAATATTTAGGGGATTATTTGTATCTTATCATTGAAAATAAGAAAAATAACTAAAAATGGGTACAATGTTTGAGTTATTTTTCAATAATATCAAAATGCTTAACGAGGGATTTTTTGTTGTATTAAACAATTTACCGCTGAAATATTAGTAGTGAATATAATAAAATTTGTTTTGACGGAAACTTTCTTAGCGGATATCAGATAAATTATGTTTAGTTTTCTGTGTAAATTAGATAAGACCAAATCTTTGACGTTTGAAGGTTTGATATGATTTGTAATATAAGCATGAAAATATTAAGTTTGCTAATAGGATCTCTGCATCATGCTCCAGTTATACTCCCCCAATCTAGATACGATTCTGAAATCTAGATACAATCTAGATACAATTCTAAAATGTTCAGACTAAATAGTTTTTATTTGTCTAAAAACTTTATGCAAAGCAATTTTCAGAGCAAAAGGATTTTATAATATCTATATATCTAATTTTTTTATAATATTCCATAAAACTGCAGGCAATCCAGCTTTGCATATATCTAGGCAATTCTAATATTCCAAATCGCCTAGAAAATTAAACTTTTTATTTTTTCTAAAAAAACGTACATTTTTAGAGTTAGTTTGAGTTTAGTCATATGGCTTCGAGTTGAAGGTTTTGTATATTCAACTTTTAAATGTTACATAACATCATAAATCCTAGTCTCGTATCGCATAAAATCTGCAGACATTTTCCAACTACTTTCGAGATTCACTTGTTCTCACAAATGAAATAAAACACTTTGATAAAAGGAATACCCTCCGACCTACATATTTAACAGCGTTTGAGCGACATCGATAAAAAGCATTGTGTCCGATTGAGCGCGTATCTTGAATTCGACATCATCTTTACGTCTTCGAGAGTGACTCGCTTATTTTGCTGTCAGTAGCAGACAAGGGATTTCTCCAGTTCCGAATGGGGTCAAGTCAGGAGCCAAACTGATTATGAAGGTGGCCCTTTTTTAAGAGAAAGTTACCACAGAGAGCACTGTGTTTAAGAGATTGGGTTTCACACCGTGAGTTTGACAGTGCTCTAACAGACACGCTTGAATGAAGCGTTGGTAATGAGTTAACCACTGATTAATTCATTATCAACGATGGTTAATAAGAAAAATGTTAAGGGGGACCGGAGCCCTCCATTGAAGTCTATGTTAAAATGACCTTTTTTATGTACCTTTTTCTGAGAATCTATTTGATACTTTTTCATGAAATTTTTACCAGTTGTTAAATGGATGTTTAACTATACTTTAATGGAGGAATTTTCAATTTTTTTTTTTAGTTTTTAAATTATAATTTTTTAAGTGAAACTACATATTTTTTTACCTAAAAAACATCAATAATATTAAAAAGAAAGAAAGTAAGATATTTTTAGTCAAATCCCTCCAGCGGTTTTTAGAAACAAACTTCTTAAATATGTATAAAAAATTTCAGGCTGATACTTACAGTAGATTTTGAGAAAAAGGTACATGAACATTGAAAAAGTAAGTTTTGAGATATAACCGTTTAAAGTAAACAATAGTTGCTTCTTACCTATAAAACATGACTGGATTTTACCTAAACAACTTTTGTTTAAAAAAATATTAGGAATACTTCCAGTACTCGAAACTTTCAATGTAAGATATCGTTGAAAAGAAACAATAAAAACATTGAAATGTCATTTTTGAAAATGTTTGGGGGTCTGGTCCTCCTTTAGCTAAAATGAGCTTTCTGCTTAAATTTATCGAAATAAAAATAAGATAAGGCAAATGAAGACTATATTTCTAAGCAAGTTATGTATACGGCAAATTAAATTTCACTAAAAATGAGTTTTAAAAAGTAGGTTTGTAACAGAATTTGTCACTTAAACCGCTTCCACACAACAGTTGTATTTAACAGGTAAGAAGGCGCCAAACACAGCATAAAGTCTATATTAAATATTTAAATGCTAAATTTGACTAGTTTCTTTTATTTTATTTCGAAAATTTCATAATTATTACTTATCGTTTGCAAAAATTAATTTATATTTCAAGAATAAATATGTAATATTCCTCGCTTTTAAATAGAATGAAAACATTTCATATCAACATACAAAGAATCTCGTAGTGAAATATATTTGACGTCATTTTAAACTGATCTATGTCGCAAAAATAAATTTATTTTAATTTATTGTCTAAAAGAATTAAAGTTTATCGAGCGATTGTGGCGAATGGCAATGGTGATTTAATTCTAATAAAAATGGCTTCCTATGCTTTTTAAATGAGCATTAAATTTTGCAGTTTTTTACATAATTGAAGTACTTCGAATTCAAATTCTTTTCTGAAATTTTCAATGTATTCTAATTTCGATGCGCTGAATTTTTTGACGTATCACACTTGTCCGTAGCATTTGTAGTTTTGAATATGAAAGTGGGTGACGGACAGACGGACTGAACGATTATAATACCTTCCTCTTTTTACGCTATAAAAGTAGTGTGAAAGCTAAAAATGGCTTCTTATGCTTTTTAAATGAGCATTAAATTTTGCAGTTTTTTAAATAATTGAAGTACTTCGAATTTGAATTCTTCTCTGAAATTTTCAAAGTATTCTAATTTAGATGCGCTGAATTTTTGACGTATCACACTTGTCCGTAGCATTTGTAGTTTGGGTTATGAAAGTGGGTGACGGACAGACGGACTGAACGATTATAATACCTTCCACTTTTTACGTTATAAACGTAGTGTGGAGGCTAAAACTTAAAGTTAACGTTTATATTCGGAAATGAAGGTGTTAATGGTATTCACAAAGTCGTCGTTGATGAGTTACACAAACCCCTACTCTCTCATGCCTAACTTCCCCAAAATGAGATATTACTAAATCTCTTCAAATTTTGCTTTAGATATACACTAATTTTAAGAAATACGAATTCGAAAGTAAAGTGTAAACTGGAAAGGAATAAACTTAAAATAATAGTAAATATTTAAAGTAGATAAATTAACTGGAAAACTTAGTAGTTATCAATCGGTGATCTTTTAACCCTTTGCACTCCGTTGTCGCAGCATTTGCGACATTTCGTATGTTAGGAATAAATCCATTGTCGCCGCATTTGCGACACGCTTGTTTATCTCAATATAGCTCTAGAGTTACTGGTTCATACTATTGCTTATTAGGCTGGAGTGCAAAGGGTTAAAACATAATCTTAGAAATATTTTAATACAAAAAACATGTTATTTCGTCAGTTTTAGCTTATATAAATAAAATAAAATCCCGAAACATCCCAAAATAGGACGCTAGGCACTGATGGTTGGGGTATTTGTGGATGGTACAAACATGTTCAAGTTTTCACCAATTTATCACAATAACTTAAAATACTTCCAACGACTAGTTGAATTTTTAAAAAGTCCAATGGTGGTGAAAATACAGTTACACCGTGTCGTTGCCCTTTCAAGCAAAAACGCCATGTGACAAAACCGAAATTATCCAAACTTATGGTCATCAGGAGTTCAATTTTTGGATGTTAAACACCAATTGAGTACATCCATCATTAAAGGATTTCATATATTGAGTTATTTTATTCGTTGATTATTTTGTAGTAAAATTAAATTACTGTATTTATATTTTTATGTTAATACAATATGCTTGCATTGAATTCTGACTTGATTTGAAAACAAATTTTACTTCTCGTTCTTGGAATTTACTTCTCGCAAATTTTACTTCTCGGCTAATGGATACAGCAAGTCCTAAATTGTTTCCTTTGTAAAATAAGTATTTTGGCTGTTGAGAGTTTTCAATTAACAAACTTTAGTATTTATAAGTAAAAAAACACAATGTTGTGACTGGATTACAATTTTCCTAGATAAATTGATAATCCTTATAATTCATTTTTTCGTGGGCATTCAGTCGAAAACTAGATAAAGTAATGTCGAATTAACCTACGAAATGAGTTGATCTTTAAGAAAGTAAATAATTCGGGATGAAAGCAATGGAATGCTATGAAAAATTGCTGGGATTTGGGGATTGAATGAGTTATGAAGGTTTACTGTTTTTTCTCATTGTGTGGGTAGATTAAAAATAATGGAGTTCCCAATTCCATGAATAATTCTTTTTTAACTATCGATTAAAAAGTTTCTTCCGCAATTGCTATTCACAAGTAAAAAAATATTTCTTCAAAAACTCTTAACTAAGACATGCACTGTATATTTAAAATTTACTTAAGTTTAAATAAAGCTTTACCTAAAAATTAAAGAAACCTTTCGTCTTAAAACATTTTAAATTTACAATTCAAATACTGTAATTAAAAAAACTTATAAGAAAATTCATAACTAACAACTTGAAAGATATTTTGTCACACTAATCGTAGAACGTATTTTTTATATCAATAATAAAAATTTTGACCTATAAGTAAAATAATTTATTAAGTCTAATTCTCTAGGATTAATTTTGTTGTAGTTTCAAATACTTTTCCAAATTATTTCATTTTCTTATATGCGACTAAAACATTTTTTGAATTAGCAATAACGGTAGGTAACGGAATTTTATTGTCTTATTTTATTATAGATGTCAATTATAGATGTTAAAAATTCTTTACGTCACGTATTTTCGAAAAATTCTTGTACGACGTTCATCCAAGAAAACCAACCCGAGCCGTCTCTTGCTCCCGATAATAATTTTTTTTACTAATGGCGTTGCGTGACCTTGGTTAGTGGACCTAGCAGGAAAGTTGGAGACCTAGAAAAGATGTGAACATTTTTAAGTACGTCGACAGTGGTTTTCATTCATTAAAATCTATAAAAAAATTAACCGATTGCTCAAAATTCAATTTGTTTCAACACGAATCACTTTAAAGAGATTTTGAATAAATGCAAAATAATTGGAGAAAATTCATTTTCAAATATAATTCTAGCAAAATCAACTTAAATTTCTCCGGAATTTTTCAAAAAGTTTAATTTCACAGGCATATGTTTTCAAACCAAGCCACTCTCCTCTAGAAAAGAACAAATGACTTATTTCTTTACATCTTATGATCAAATTTCAGTATGCAAGAGAGAATACAATGCGACAATGCATTCGCTTATGAATTACAAAATGGGTTTTAAATTTTAATTCATTTTTTGAAATATAGTAATAAAATCAATGCAATTTACATACACACATGATACGAAATATAAGTCATAATAGTGTCATTCAAAACAATCGTCTCTTTTGCAAAATATTTCCAACTAAAACAGCCTTTATTACTGGAATAATTCACACACGATCAGGATCGTAAAACACGTAACTAAATACGCGTTTCAGTTCAAAGAAATTCATAAATCTTTTCACGGTTTTTGTCCCAATCCCAAGCAGTCTGCGATGAAAAGGTAGCCAATAAATCGCAAGAAAACAAGACGACATCAGCAGTAACAACCATATCGCAATCGCCATAACGAAATCTTCCCATCGCTAAAAGTTGGACACGGCGCAGAAAGTACGGATGGGAAGTAAATGTCCTTATAGAAGAATAGTTCTTGGCTTTAACAGTTTTTAATATTCACTCTTAAAAACTCACTAAAAATGAACTATCGGTTTTAAAATTATGATACCAATAAATTTCTTGTTGTTTCGCAACAAAGATAACATTTTATCTTAAACATAAATGTAGCAAATGAAGACACATACATTTTAAAGGGTTTTATTCATTTGAAAAAAATAAATGTACATGAAATACGAGTTTTTCCCCAAATGAATGTATGAAGTAAAGGTATCTAAACTGTTAACCATTTAAATATTTTTTTACTGGAACAGATAGTTTTTAGAGTTTATTTGTAATGTAATTATCCAGAAAGGCTTAAATAAAAGATAACAAACTAAAATCACTGCAATACCATTATTCCTAAAAATTTGACGTACAAAGGGTATATAAAGAAAAAGTCGAAATATTTGCTTTTAAAATTGAACAAAAAAATCTGGTTTTCATTTAGGATGAATGTGCGCAGCATTAAGGTTTTATAAAAAGCTAGTATAAGATTTAATGCTAAGGTTTTCATCTTAATAAAAAATGTAGCTGATTTAATAATGCCTGCTGAAAGAATTTTTTTTCTTAAACTTTCACTTTTGCCCTATTTAAAAATTTCAAAGGTTCCTTTTACCCCAAAATACACTTTTTTACATTGTAATGCATCAGAGAAAGCAATGCATATCACATTACAGTGCAAAACCACAACTTGCAATATGCCTTCTTTAGAATTAATTTTTTTTAGTCTAAAACCATACTGTAGCAATATATTCAGTACAGAGGGTGAATTCAACTTTTCTCTATTGGAAACTCAGTAATTTTAAATTTGTATTCCAAGGATATGTTAGTCTAACCCCAAGTCGGCTAGGTCCGTTATAACGCTGTAAGAAGTCAGTTTCCACTTTTGCTTGTAAAATGTAAAAATATATTGGCGCAAAACTAGCTCGAAAGTTGCATGCGACACCTATTTAATTGTTAACTGTGTTATTTCATAAGTATATATTTTACGTTACTATTAACAAATTTTGCTATTATATTCCAAGCGTCCTTTTTTTCGGCTCACAATTATTTTTTAAAAACTTTATCGTACATTTGCTATTAACAAAATATCTTGTAAATATAAATTTTAGAAGTTTACATGGACTACGCATATAATTTTGAAACAGACTTTAAAAGGTATTTTTAAGTTAAAACAGATGTAAAAGACCAAGGTGTGTTTTTCATTCCCTTAATATAAAATGAAAATTTTCAGCCGAGCTTTTCGGAGATACAATCCCGTTTTGTCCAGTGTAAGGGTGTCCATGGCCCCGAAATGTAAGGAACCGTTTCTTGATAGATTATTGGGCAGATCTATGTTAATGCGGAAAAAATGCTCTGTCCAATGTCCGAAAGAAGAATAGGACATGGCTTGAACAAATGCGGAAACTAGCAATGATGAAGCGGTTGATAAACAAACTGATCGCAATGACCGAGGAAAATAATGGTGATTAAAATGTATTGCCAACTGGGGAATATAATGTTGTTATTTGTATTTATTTAGTTCGGTTAGGCATTCGCCTAGCATGCGGAAGGTCCCAGGTTCGGGTACGGGCATCTCCAAAATAACTGCCGACCTATAAACGGTCGGTGCAGCCAAAAATGTCCGACGAATAATACCCCGTGTGGCGGGAGTGCACGTTAAATACCATTCAAATTCAAAGTTGTTAAAGAAAGCTATTTTTTTATAATTCTAATTGGTAATTAATTTATTATAAAAATAAAAAAAAACTTTGAAATAACTTTAAAAAAATCTAACACCAGTAAAAACAAAATTATTTTTCGGTTCAAAGAACCGGTTTTTGTAAAAAGAGATAAGCTCCAACCATTAAACTTAAAGCTCCTAATTTGCGTTAAATAAGTTGCCCTAAATTATAAACGGCAATTTCAAACCAAAAATAACGATTATCACGGCAGAAGTTTTCGGTATATAAGTAGCAATTGGTGTAATATTTAAAAAGAACCTTATTAATTTCTAAAATCCTCTTTCTTGTGTATTAAGAAGCGGTAAGTTAGGCACATCATTGTAATTACCTTCAGAAGGCGAAGCGAAGTATAAGACTCAAAAAAGAAATCTTAACGATTAATAGTTTACTTGCGATGTGCGTTTGTTGAAGTTAGAAAAAAATAACAAGAATAACAAGAATGCTGATAAATTAATCTGAGACTTTAAAAAACAACTTTAAACTCACATTAAAAGTAAAGAAATCAATTATTTCTACATAACTACAAAATTTATTCATTAATTCTTCAAAAGGAAGTTGCTTATAAATCTCATAAAAATTTTCAATGTAGCATAATGAAACTTTAATAACTAGTATATATTCTATAATTTTATTAATTTTAGAATGTGAAAAATCTATTAAAATTATCTACTATTGATTTTTAGAGAAATTTAAAGTTATTTGCAAAAACATTTCCGTTTTTTTTTTCAAAAGTTTAGCGAAAACTTTTCTTAACAATCAAGTATTTATTTATTATCAACTATTTGGGGGATATATTATTATTTTTATCCCCAAATACCTTTAACAAACTATTTTGAAATATATTATTAACTAGCTATTTGATTTAAAAACGATATCATAAATCTTTTTTTCTGTATTACCTATCATTTTAAAAAGCAGCACAAAAAAATACATTCCTTATCTACTAAGGTACGTAATTACATTTCCTAAGGTCATTCTACTAGGATAACCGTCAACCTAAGAAATTAAAAAGAGATTGCTGTGAGAATGTCTTATTAAAGGTCAATATCCTGCAGATACTGCAGATTTGCATAAAATAAGCGACTACGAATTTTTCTTACGGTATCTCCTCACCTCGTTATCCTAAATTTAAGAAAATTTTAATTTTTTTATTTTATTGTTTGAAATAAAAATCTACACTCTTGACTTACCAATAAATAAAGTTTATTAGAGAATAAAATAATTTGAACCAATTTTATAGCGGTTTAAATTGATAAATTTTAATAGAATGCATACGAAACTTCTAACTTTAAACTGGATTACTATTGAACTTATTTTTTGAAAAAGTGTAATTTCCCAACCTGTTACCTTAAGAACTATTAGATGCAATGTAAGGAAGTTTTCATAGTATGTTCGTTTTAAGATAATGTGTGTTTTAAAATAAGATCTAAGTAGAATAACTGATAGAATTTATTTTAAGGACTTTTAAATATTATTTTTAATTTCTTTAAACAAATTTCAATAAATATAACTTTGACACTTTCTAATATAAAAGTAATATAAGTTATTCTTAGGTCTCTTATTTCAAAACACGTAAGAAGGTCTAATAAAAGAAAATGCCAATTATTTAAGGACAAAATGTATTGATTATTGACTTAATACATGTTGCGTAAGGTTTATATTTAAAGAAAAATTTTGATCAAAATTTGCAAAAAAAAATTGATTTTTCAAATATTTTATTGAACATTATTATCCATCATTACCAATATAAAAAATCAGTGAATTTTAAAGTATTAATAACTAGACCCTTCTATGGGATCCACATTAAAGAAAATACCCTTTATTGCTGACGTCTGCATAAGCAAGAATCTGTTAGTCTATGCGAAGAATTATTCAGTGAATAAAACTGGAAGACAAGATTTTTGTGTTCATCTCGTATATTAAACGTAATAAAGCTAAGGTTTTAGAGAGATTACACAGTTCATCGGTCACCATAATAAAAAAAAGCTTCTTCCCTTTCCGCAGCATTACTACATACAAGACCTTATATCTTTTTCTTTTTTGCCGAAAATGAAACTTTAATTTAAAAAAGTTACATGTAAGAAAAATTGATGTGCCTAGTTAAATTCAATACAAAATAGAATCAAAATTTTACCTAAAGTAAAACATTATAAAATGTTTTGGGGAAGGACATTTTCTTCTTAAAACCATGTAGTATAAACAAAAAAAAAACAATAGAAACTATAAAAAAATAATATCTTTCCTTAGAGGATATAAAATTAATTTTACCGCAATGTCTATAAATAATATACTGCTTGTTCCAGAACGATGTTCTTTAATGCATCAACTTAAACGCAAAACAAAGGCCAAGTTGAAGCGGACTCAAGGCCATTTTTAAATCGATTCAAAAAAGCCCTCGCTACAAGAAAAAGCATGTTTAAAAAAAGACCCTCATCGAATGCGGATAAACCCGATCTGAATCCAGTCCCCTCTTCCATCAAAATCTTGTTCCAAAAAAAAATGGTTAAGGACATGGAGATTAGCCTAACCTCTGTTTCCATTGTTCTGCATATTACTAGTCGGCGAAAGTTGTCTTGAGCAAAAACACGTGAATCCGAAAGAAAAACATAAACAAATACTACCATGACTTCGTCTACAAGTCACGTGACCTCTTGAGATCAGTCAGTGCATCGACACCAGACCTGCGGAACCGGCTTTTTTCTAACTTGAACTCACAAAGGTAAGAGGAAGGTAACGATATTAGATAAAAAACCTACCAAAATTATGGTTTCCATATGAAGCCAGCTACTTTTTCCAATAAAGCCCGAAATAAACGATTGGCTGATGATTTGGCGGTTTTCAATTGGGAATTTCTTTATATGGTATTACCAATGGTTTATGCCATTTTATTTATATTTAAATAGGTTTACTATTTCACTAATACTTTTTATTGTATTATTATTCACTCCTTTTAATAACCAAACTGTGTATAATGATAAGCTTGGCTTCTAGCATGCCAATAAAAATTTTAATAAAATATGAATCAATCCTACCGTAAAAAGGAATTACTATAAAATATTTTTAGTTTAGATCTGATCATTCTCCAACCTACAAATAAAAAACTATAAAATTTAAATTAATAAGATAAAAAAAAAATCAGAAAATGAATTGATGCAAATCTAGTTGAATCTTTATTGAAAGCTTACTTTGCTTGGGTCTACTTTTTCAATTTGGCGACATGAAGAGGTTTCTCCTAAAACACCGCCGAAACATGTCCAACTTCCTCTAGCCTTCTTTTGGTCGAAGGCGAGCTTTATTCATCCGTCCAATTCACTCTCCCTCTCAGTCCATCCGCATCCAACAGTGGCGAGCGGACGCATTCACACCACAATCTCCCCAGCATCATGAGGACTCTGTTGATTTTCTCGGTGGTTTTGATGGTGGAGATGGCGTCTGGGGCCCCTCAGCCTCTGGCGGCCCTAGATTCCGCCAATGTTGATGATTCGGGATCGGAAGAAACAGAAATAGGTGAAAAGAGATTGGCTATTTCGACGACTTTAGCAGGTGATAGTTTATCTCTAGAGACTACGAATTCGCCTCCGGTAATGTCTGACAAAAGTAATATTTCTGCGATAAATTCGAACAGTAGTGAATATTCAGAAGATGAAGAAAAAAATAGCGGTGGATTGACTACATCTAATGAAAAAGAGGATTTGCTTGTGGTATCAACTACAAATTCAAGACCACCTTTTGAGACAAATTTAGAATTAACTTCAAGTAGTGCAGAAGTTGAAGAGATAACTGCGAGTGTTACTGAGTTACCTCTTAAAGAAGAAGGTGCTTCTGAAATTTATATTTCTCGATATGTTCCTCCTCTTGACCCCATGAAACATATGCTAATGATGGAAGCAAAGAAAAAATTACAAGTTTCAACCACCAACATGCTTTCGGAAATAACAACAATTTCATCATCCACTGCTAAATCTGAAATTCCATTAGTGGAAGTTGAATCTTCTACTAGTGTAAATTTAAAAGATGAAATTGCTTCAGCAGCAGAGGAAAAATTTCAAATTATATCGAATAGCAATACCGCCGGTGAAGCTAAAGAAAATTCCTTAAGTGAGTCCAGTTCACCAAATAGCTCTGAAGAATTATATACAAACGCACCTGTCACTACAGAATTATCCATGACAACAAATAAAGTGTCTACTGATATTAACCCGGACATCATTCACGAAAGCTCGATACTCCTAAAAAGTTCCGAACTTTTTTCGGGGGAAAATCAAGAAATGCGCAATGATGTAGCATCCACGGAATCATCTGAGTTTTCAAGTACTGATGTTGTCACTGAAACTTCTACACACTCTGACTCTACTACACTACGAAACTCATTTACAACCACTCAATCCTCAACAAGTCATACTTCCACAGCTAATGAAAGTACTACGTCTGAAGAAGTTACAGATACACTCACTTTAGAAAGAAGTGGCGACGAAATTTTCGCTACTGTATTTTTAAGCCCTGAAAATGATACATCTCCTACTACTGAAAGATTCGATAAGCTTGATGAAAAAGAAAACACGGAATCTGTTGAAAGTTCAAATTCAACAACACAGTTCACAACTTCATCCACACCATTATTTGACTTAATTTCAACCACAATGGGAACTTTGGAGAAGTTATTATCTTCTCAGAATGAAAACAACAAAAATGTAACCCTTGAAGTCAATCTGGAAAATAGAGAAGATTTGGAAGAATTTAATGTCAATGAAAACGATAAAGAACATGACGCATCAACGTCTGCGGAAGTTTTCCTTGACAAAAGTACTACAAATTCGATGACGTTTTCAGAGGAAGAAACTACTATCTCCAAACTTGTAACACCCTCAAACGAAATATTATTTACATCAACTGAAACTCCGATGGAAAATAAAGAAGAACCCGATTCTTCACCATTTAATTCCCCACCAGAAATTGTTAAAGTCGAATTATTGGAATCAGACATAAACAGTATATCTTCAAATGATACAGATGCATCCACGACCACTGTTTCTGAGCTGGACTCTGAAACAAAATCATCCAATGCAGATCAATCAACTACCACCTTGAGTAGTGAAAATATAATCAACACTGACAAGCATCACACCACTTCCTATGCTGAAACAAGCACGAGTTCGGAAGTTTCATCGGAAGAGGAGTCCCTGAACTCAGAATCTGTCAATTCCTCCGAAGAACAGTCCATCCCTGCATTCAGTGCTGAAGATTCTTCAAAAAATGAAACTGAAATTGAAAGAGGTCAGTCGTTCTTCAACATGAATACAACGGACAGGTACATTAGTGGAAATAACACCAACATGGTTTCTGCAGTACAATTTTTGCACCATCATGACAAGGCTTCTTCAGAACAATGCTTTAAACTTGTCAACGCACACTGGAACTATGCAACAGACCTTACTGATGAGAACAAAAAGAAGCAGGTAAGTTTCTTTAAGTGTATCCAATTTAATAAATCTGAATATATATCTGAAAAACATTAAAAAGTAACGTTCTTATCAAAGTATAAAATGAAAAAAAAATCGTTTACTTTTTAAGATTTTGTTTCAAATGTACAACACATTATTTTCGAAAAGTTTTCCTAAATTTATGTAATTTAACTAAAATTACACCGTAGGTTATTTAAGAGTTTAAATATTATAGTAACAAATAATAATGAAATATTAAACTTTAAATTCAGTTTTATCAGTAATTGTGGCTAATGCCTAAATTATTTCCCCATATTTGTAAAATGTTTTAAATTTAACTCGACATTGATTTATTGGGAACAAGCAATGCTATAGAACACATAATTTACAAAATACTCATTCAAAGCAATATGTTGGCACACTCATTCAAAGCAATATGTTTTACTCATACAATTCAATATGTTGGAAAATCGTAAAATGCTTCATTTTTATTTTAAAAATAAGAATTTGGGTAATTATATTGGTATATTATTAACTAGCTCTCAGAGTAAGATTTATAGATACTCTTTATCTCTCTAAAGTTTTATTTTACTTGACTATTCCATGGAATATTAAAAAAAAATTATAAAACTTGCAATGCTTCAAATTTGGTAAAATTTCAATCAAAATTGAATTTCAATGCTAATTCCATGGGAAATTCGCCGACAGATAGTAGATTTATGTCCGTCAGGACGTACAGACAAAATTTATGAATGTTGGGTCTCTGAGGTCATAGCTTTCTAACAAAAAAAAAAGAATTTTTAAGATCCGAATGCTAGAACCGATTTTGGAAGGGGGGTACGGACAGACGGATATCGACCGCATGTCAATACCTACTTTTTAGTTTTTTTTAATTATTTCGAATTAAAAAAAGAAAAGTAGGCTTAAAAAATATATAGAAATAATAATTAAACTGACCAATAAACCTATATAGCTTCCGGAATTGCACTACCTTCCCCATATGACAAACAAACAAAACACAATAGCTATCAACATGTCAAACCTAGTTTCCAGTGATAGTTTCCAATGCACTAAATATTAAATCAAATCCCACCCACAATATCCATGTCGACCCTTGTAGAATTTCGAATAATGTTGAGGAATCTTTAAACGATCCCATTGTTCTTTGATGCATCTCGGAAGTGAAACCGACATTCGGAGAAGAACAAACAAATTCGAAATATGCCATCAAACTCATTTTAATACAATAAAGCCCGCGTCTTTTACGACAATTACGCAAGTTGTCACGTCGGAGGAGGTCGTGTGGGATAGAATTTGATAGCATATCACTTTTACTCCAGATTTTGAAATGCCGATGGTTCTATTTGTTTAGATTTTTCAAATTTAAACAAGAAATCGTTTGTTGTTATGACTACGATTGTGATCTTATATTGATAACCTACCATGGAATTTATTTGCACAATATTGAAAGGTGGTAAGATAAACGCGTTTATAGAACTTCAAAAAAGTCATTATTTCTAAATTATGTTTAAAAAATGATATAATTAAGTTTAAAGTTATTTTAAAAAATGTCTAATAAATATGAAATCTCACAATACAATTTTACAATGTTATAATATTGAAAAATAACTTACATTGTAAATTGTTCATGCAGCCTAAATGGTTATGGGAAATTAATTTCAAAGTCTTCCATTAATTCACACCATTATATTTATTTTGAAAAAAATATTGTCATTACTTTTTTTTGTCCTACATTTAAAATTATATCTAACTAATGAATTATTGTTCAACAAATAATTTCTAAAAAGAGATAGTAAGTGCAGAATTACTAGTCCTACCGAATTGCATTGCTCAATTGCATGTGGAAATTTCAACCTATTGCTTACAAATTCCTTTAAATTGTAATATAAACTAACCATACTAGTTTTTTAAAAAAAACATTAGCCATCAATAGTAATTCTTCTAATAAAACGGCGTCAGTGGACGGTATAAACATGCCGAATAAAAATGTTATTGAAGACGTAACGACATAAGATTATATAGTTATCATTTTTTGACATTATCAATGTCCAAAAAATTAAAATATAAAACACCTTTTTTTATAAATAATTCAACGGTAGTTTCTTTTTATTTATTTTAGTTTAACTATTATCAATACATTTCAGTGCTGTTCTCATATACATATATAGCAATTATAATGCGAGCCGTAGTTGTGTGCAATGGATTAGCTATTTTAAAGATTTTCCAAACTACTATAATATAGAATGAATTAGAAAACTTAATTACCCGAACACTCCTAAATGGAGGAAGTGCATTGCTTACTGATATTCAATAAAAGTGTTATCGGACATTGACATAAATATCATATCCTTTCTAATTATAAAGTATTAACCTATATTTCCTTAAAAGTGTTTAGGTTTCTATTCGTTATTAATAAGTATAAATAGTTAAAAATAGTTGACTCATTTCTAGAATTTTAATACTATAATAAACAAGATTTAACCTTTTCATAATTGAGATTATGACTTTGAATGAGATTTTAAGATTTTTATTGTATTTGTAGTTAAAAATATATTTTGAATCAATAACATATAAACTGTAAAATTTAAGCTTATTTAAAGTGAGACGAAATGTCAATAAATTTGCTAAAAAAAGAAATCTAATGGAAAAGTTACGAAAAAAAATACCAATTTTAAGACAAAATATAATAGTATACAACATATAATTATACTAAAACATGTATAGTTAGGCAATCACCCAGGTTCAGTACAACGGCCATGTTTTGAATGGAGTATTTTTTTTACAAATAACAAAATCAAAGAATCCATATTTTTTTTAAAGAATAACGGTTATTTTTATTCGATTAAAGTTAGTTAGGGTATGTTTGAGGCGAAAAGTGGTTTCCTTGATAGTGAATATGGGCCCTTATTGCTCTATCCTATATATTTCTTCTGCCTTCCATTATCTGGGTTATAGTATATGCTTTAAATCAGTGGTAGAAGTGGAGATAAAAAGTGGGGGGGACACCTATAATTTTGGGTGCAAGTACCTCCCCTTCCCTTAAAATTTGTTATTTATTCATCTCTTTTGGACATGAATCACATATTAAAATTTGCACATTATGCATCCTTGTTAAACTTGGAAGCATATTATAAAAATAAATGAAGTATTTATAGTATTACTTAATTATGTTTTAGTGGTAGTTTAAAGAGATTTAGAGCTGATGCACCATTAATTGGAACTGATAGCCTGTTTAAATGGAAATAACTATGCCGATGAATAGGTATACATTATTTTGTTTTAGGGCAAAGAAAACATTAAAAAAAAGTGGGGACGGACTTAAGTGGTATTTGAAGTAAGGGGACGCTTGTCATTTTCACAAAAAAAAGGGGGAGACGCGTCAACTCGAGTATTCTAGATTTTATAGATGCACTCACTGTTTTAAATTGTAAAAAAATAATATTTCAAAATAGAATCATCAAATAACTACGCCACTTTCTATCCCTACCATTACCATTCTTCACAATCTACAACTCCATTCCTCTTGCCCTGTCACGCGCTACTTCACGCAAGACCATAAGTTGACTCCGATTCACCAAAAAACTCTACAAGGATTACAACAATGGTCGTTGAAGTCCCCGCACCATCCATTAAAGACCGCAAGAGAAAGGAATTAAAAACCTTTGAAGAACGAAAACAATCCAAAGAACGACTCCCGCGGTCTCTTGTGTGTTTCTTTTGAGATATTATCTCAGATTTCGGTTTACTTACTTTCGATTAACCGTCGTGCTTCACTGATCGTACATTCGTGTAGGTATTAAGTGAAAGGGAAAGTAAGGATGGCGGGTGGAAGGTATTTGACTACTTTTAACAATTACATTTTTTTAAGTGCTTTTGATAAGTATTTTTTATGGGGATTTTCTGAGTTTCATTATAAAAAATGTTGTGAGGATGGCGGGTAGAAGGTATTTGACTACTTTTAACAATTACATTTTTTAAGTGCTTTTGCTAAGTATTTTTTATGGGGATTTTCTGAGTTTTATCATAAATAATGTTGTTGAGGATGGCGGGTAGAAGGTATTTGACTACTTTTATCAATTACACTTTCTAAGGGCATTTTCTATGTATTTTTACTATAATTTTAATTATACAAGACAGACTAATTTATTTTTTAATCTTTATTAATAAAATGTTTATCAAAACGTGGTGCATTTAATTTAAACAAATATTTAGTTGGTTAAACTTAAAAAAAGCCTAAATCATATAGGGATAAAATACTTAGTTTTTAAAAATTTTAATCTAATCTTGCAAAGATATTTCATTTACTTTCTATTAATCGCCATGCATTACTGATCGTACATTCGTGCAAGAATAAAGTGAAAGGAAGAGTTAGAACTGCGGGGTGGAAGTATTTGACTTTCTTAAAACTTATTATTTTTAAGTGTAGGCAATTTTCGGAGTTTGGTTGTAAATTATACTATTTGGCATAGTAAAAAAATATATTGACTAAATCATTTATATTATTTTTATAAATAAAAAATTTTCGGAAAAGGGACGCAATAATGTTAAGAATAAATGAATTTGGTTAAAATTCGATTAAAAATATCTGAATCATGTTTAAAATAAGATACTGAATTTCCAGTCTTAATATAATCTTTTGGAGATTTATTTCACATTCTTTCAATTGAACGCCGTGCTACACTGGTCGTACATTCGCGACGGTCTAAAGTAATAGGAATTAGTGAGGATAACAGGTGGAAGTTATTTATTTGACTACGGTTAAAAATTACAATTTATTTTTTTTAAGCGCAAGTTATTTTTGAAGAGTTAATCATAACTTATACCATCTGACACGGAGAAAAAAACTTTTTACTTTCTTTTTTATATTATCTTTACAAAAAATTTCTTAAAAAAACTTACGAATTTAATTCAAATAAATAATATTTGGTTTTTAATTTTAAAAAAAGATATGAATATCCTCTAAGACAAAACACCGATTTTTTTTTAAATTTTGATCCGAGGATTTAATTTATTACACTTTCCCTTGATCGTCGTGCTTGACTGATCGTACTTTCGTCTTTGTATAAAGTAAAAGGAAAAGTGAGGTGGGCAGGTGGAAGGTATTTGAATACGTTTTAAGTAACATAATAAGTTTAACTTATTTGCAAATAGATTTTCGTTCATTGAACTAAATAAAAATAAATAAATTTATCCCATACCAGGGTGGCAAGAAATCATAACTAAAGTTCCTTGACATTTATTGTAGCACCAATTCGGTTAAGTAAATTTTGTTTTATTAAAGCATTTAAGAGAACCAGGAGCTCAACGATGTTTCAAAATATCGAATAATCATGTCAACTTTTAGACATGGAACTGTGTATTTACGAAAAAAACTGATATCATACACATATGAATATGGGTCTGCGATTGGCTAGGATATTAGTTAGTTCCAATATTACTTTTTTTTCCAGCATCAAATGCTATTATTTGAAGACAGCTATGTTCAGCCTTTAGGTACACTTTCCATCACAACTATTGAGGGAATCGTTAAATATTTTTTATATAAATTAAAAGTAGTCCAATAATAAAAATTAATTTAAAAATATGAAGTTATTATACCCTAAGTAAAATTTTTGCGCCTTTTCTAAAGGAAAATTAATTTTTATAAAAAAAATTTGGTGCTTTACTTTGTTTAATAAACATACATACAAAATCTTAGAAAATTTCAAGCCTTCAAATACAATATAAAAAGAGAAAAATGTACCTAAAGGCTGAAAATTATTGTTTTGGAAATAAGAAATTTGGAGCTGGCAACAAAGTTATGTTGGAATTAACTTACAACTTTGCCAATTTACGTTTTAGTAACTAAAAGTTAAAATAAAATTCGATATTTTGAAGCGTCGTTTAGTTCCCGGTTGGTTCCCTTAAAAGCTTTTCATCGACATTTTTGTTATTAATATGAATTGCATGTGTTTTGTTTATAATTTTTGGTTAAAATTAAAAGAACACAAATTCATTAAATATTTGAAAAATTCAATCAATTATATCAATTAAATACTTTCAGTTAATTAAATATACCCATTATTTTGTAATTTACTGTCTTAATCGTTACACCTTCTCACCAAATGTTGTCAAAAATTAGTGATATGTACAAATTTAGATTACAAGTTCTGTATTCTAAAGAATCTAGAATAGTGATACTAACAGATTTGAAAAAATAAAACATTTTTAACTAAATTTTAACGAATAATTTGTTGTGCATAAATATTCTTAGTAATATTCTTTAAAGTGTTATTTAAATACACAGTTTGGAGTGACTATGCAGTTTAAAACGTTGCAAATCGATCTACCGTATCTTTTCTTTTAAGGGGACGCGGTACCCAAAAAATTAAATCCAGTATTTTTATCGCTAGCATTCAAATTAAACTATTTTTTACAAAGAACTAACATTCAATAAACATATACGAAAATGATAAATATTAAAACGTAAGTTTTTTTAAAAAATTAAAAAAATTAAAATTTTAACGTTTTTTCAAAATGCTACTCCTCCTACAATTTAAAGAATTTTGTAATGGATTTTTTTCAAAATGTCCCCCCAATATCTATTAATAAAAGTTGGTATGGATATTGAGCTATCAGTTAAACAAAAAAAGTTATGTAGCTTTATGTATAAAAATGGCCAAAAAATAAGATTTTTTTTTAATTTTCCCCTTCATCATTTTTTAAAGAAAAATCTATTCACACTAGACCTTATCCCATACCAACTTTTGTTAAACGCATATGTTTCAACACAGGAAAACATTTTTGGAGCTCTACATTAATTTATACCTAAAAGCCTTAGGGTTTTAACCAATCACAAGCTGAAAAAATTAAAAAATTTAAAAATCAACATAAAATTTCCAAAACTATTTTACCAAACCACTATATCATTTTAAATAAACCTCCACCATTATAAAAGAATCCTTCTTTTTTTTGCCATATCCTTAGCTCACAGCATTCGAGTATGTTTAATTATTTTCTGGGCAGCCCTAAATTTTGGGTAATGCGTCCCCTTGTTCATAATTCGTATTAATTGATACGACTAACTGAAGGGTCAAGTTGCAAAACTCACATTTTTCAAAGTAATAATAGCATGCCGATTTCGAAATTTTCAATGTCAACGGATTCTTTCCAATTACGTGACACGATTCGGTGATCGCGGAAAAGCCAAATCTCGGGAAGTACCTTCAGAGATTAGAAGCTCATTTTCTTGCATTTTTCTTTCGAACTTCCATCCCGGAGCTGAAATAAAAGGACTTAAGCTGGAGATAATCCTTTATTACAAGGAGGAACAAAAAATATTTTACGACCCCAATATTCGCACCTAGACTTGGTGACCATCAACTTATTATTTTTTTTTCTTTTAAAACTTTTGAACAGAGTTCCATATTGGGGTCAGAATTTTCTTGGAGCCTCCTTTAAAACAATGCTTTTTTTTTCTCTGTGCTGACTTAGAGATAACCCCAATCAAAGATTCTTCCTAGAGGTCTTTGTTGGATATGGATTTCATAAGGTTAGATTCATTTGTGATTTTGAAACAATTTATTTGAGTGCTGTTCGTGGGGAAACCAAGTAGAAGAAATATATGGTAATTGTATGGTATTATACCTGGCTCTTTAGTGTTAAGTTGTTGTTGATTTAATCTTAATTGTTTTTTTCATATTAGTATGTTATTTTTTTCTTACTTTTTCGGGTTTTGCCAAGATCTCCTATTGCCATCTGTGATTGACAGGTGGTTGGGAGACACACAGTCTGGGAATCAGAAATGAGCGTGGAGTGATGGAGCCTTCATAAAAGTTATGTCCGTCTGTCTGTTTGTCGTTCACTTTCATATCCTAAACTACAAGTGCAACAGGCAATTGCGATACGTCAAAAGGTTCAGCGCATCGACACAAAACTACACTGAAAAACGCGTCATTGAAACAATCATGGAATTCGAAGTACTACTCCAATTATTAAAAAAGTGCATAATTTAGTATTCATTTTAAAAAATCATAATAAGGCCATTTTTAATGAAGTTAAATCACTATAGCCACTCACAATAATCGCACAAGAAACTCTATTTATATTAAATAAAAAATTACTAGGCTAAACTCTAATATTCCAAATATAAAAAAGCACTAATTTAATTAAACATAGCGAGCATACAAACATATTTAAACATAGCGAGTTTATCTTCAATCTGAAATTTTAACAATTTTCATAAAAAAATATCAATGTTTCAAATGATAAAAACATTTTATTGTAGTGTGTAAACATTATGTGCAATTTCAACTTTGAAGGTAGTCCAATATCTTAAGGCATTAAGTTATTAAAATTTGAAGAAAAAAAATTTAAATTTATTTTTAAAAAGATTTTTAAAAATTAATGTTCCTGGTTTGTTGCAAGGAAGGAAATGACCTTCCATCTTCTTTTTTCTGTCTGGGGCACAGACTACAATACACGATTGCAAAGCAGTTGCCTCCGTAATTCCGTTCATCTTTATCTGCATCGTAACTAATCCCTAAAAAGGACCAAAAATAAACGCCAACATCACGAAATCATTGGTCAAAAAAATCGAGGACGAATTTCAAATCTTAAATTTTGTCATATGTTCTTTTTGTTTACCTCTTGACTGGTCACGATTCTTACGTTTCGTGATTTGGGATTTTTCTTACTTTTCTTTCCAAAAGAAAGTGACACAACCGTGCAAATATTTCTATAGAATGACTCGCGAAAGGCGAAATAAAGCATTCGAAAATGGCGCGGAAATTAGCGCGAATAATTGAGGATTCCGTCGCCGCCCCATAAATTTCCATTCATCCTTCTTGTTTGGATTCCCACAAGTAGGAAAACGCCTCAGTTTTCACGCCAATCTCTTTTTCATTCATTTGACAAACTTCTAACTGATGTTCATCTTTAGAATTTATTTATTTATGCACTATAATTATATAATTGTATTAATGCAGTATATTTAGAGCTCCCATGGCCTGAACAAAATATCATAAGTTGAATGATTATTCTTCATAAACTTAAGAATCGATATTTTTTATTATTAAATTAACGATTAAAAGTAAAATTTTGGAAAGTTTGTTTAAGATTTAAATTTAAGCAGTCTTTAGACTATCCTTTCCCCCTTGTTTTAAAAAGATGTTGAGGAAACGAAAGTGCGTTCAATTGTCATCTTGATTTTGCTTTAATTCTCAATATTACTATGATTTTTTTTTAGAAAAAAGATATTAATTAATTGAAAAATGTCTCTACTTCTGATTTTTACTCAACGCGAGGTCTCTTCGAAAAACGACATCTTGTATGACTGTCTTGTGTGATTACTACGCTAAATGTAAAAAATACTCCTTATCCAATGGAGAATGTCCCATTGAGCTTTTTTTCTCTCTAATTTACGAGAGAGGATAAATAATTATCCATGTGAAGAATACTTTTTAGATTTAAATATTTTGGTCAATAGCCCAATAAGTAGATCTAGTGTAAGAGTTTTCCAAATAAATTAACCCATTTAGTGACTCAATTATTAATTTTAAATGTAGTTTAATCAAAATATTTCAGTGATAGTTACATCTTTTTCAAAATAGAACTAGTGATGTGATCTTTTATATAGGACATCCATATTTTACACTGTGCACGTTTGAATTCTTTTATGCCATGATTTGACTTCTAAAGACTTGTGTTTTTTTTACGACACTTTCACCAAATATTTTAGTACTTGCAGGTAAATCACCGACTTAAAGTTATTTAGGCCAAACGTTATATGCCCAAAAATGTGATTTTGGTATGAGATTACCTGGACGTTGTGTAAGTACTGCATAAATGGAGTTTTTTTTTTAATTTACAAAAAAATATCACGAATTTCTATTTATTTATTTATTGGCAAGCTTACGTTGTTATATTCAAGTTAAACAATAATTTTTAAAGATTTTTTAAGATCTTTCTACTTTGAGTTTAATAGGCATTTCATAAATACCCATATATATTCTTTTAACACTTTAAACTTAATTATTATTAAGTTTGAACTCAATCAATCCATCCTTATACAAGTATTTAATTATACGAAATAGTAACAAAATGATTTGATGTTAAAGTGTTATTGATCAATTTTATTATGGTGTTATCTGGAAGAGCACTGGAAGAACTTCTTTAATGCTTATTACGAATTCCCAATACATTTTCAATTGTATTCTTTTTCCGCTTCTGATTCACAATTAAAACAACACTTTTCAATGCAATTAGAATGAGACGGAAGCAGGAAAGATTGATTGAATCTATGCACTACATATTGAAGGTCAATATTAAGATCTTGACCTGAATTGGAAATTTAACAAGCAATCCGCTTTTGTTAACGCCCTTAACATAAATTATATTGAAAGAAATGGGAATTACGACGTATTGTGGTTAGTTTTAAAACGAAATCGATTTCGTTTATATAGTAAATAAATCGTAAATTTGATAATGTATTGGCAGTTTAAGCACTTAATAAATAATAATATAAATTATCTTTGAAAATGATGGGTGAATATCTTTGGTTAACAAATAATAGAGCAATATATTTTTATTCAATTGTTATATTAGTTCAATTCCAATTTCCAGACTTTTTTTTCAAAAGCCAATTCTAAAATATAGATAAACGACTTTAAATAGTTTGTTCTTAGCTAATATTTTTTGATTAAATTGTAATAGTAGTGCCTTTGAATATATGCTATATATATTTTCAAATTTAGTTTTTGCCTTGTGTTTCTTATCCTATTCTTTAAAAACACTTTCGTGTAAGAACATTTTTGTTTTCCAAACAATCCAATAATATATATTCTTGTTCTATTTACTTTACATAATAGATATATATTAAAATAAGCATGTAACAATATTCTCTTTTAAATGTGATTTTCTCCAAACAAGTAAATTGCTAATAATACTTATTTTTTAATACATATTCCTGTACTATTTGCTTTACATAACAGCTATACATCGAAATAAACCTATAACAATATTCTCTTTTAAATGTAAATTTCTCCAAAGAAGGAAATTGCCTATAATCCTCAATAAACAGCATTGTTACAAACAGTCCGATAAAAATACACTTTAGAAACATAAATATCTACCACACAATGGACAACAATTCACTAAAAACCATACTTTCCTTTCTTTTGACAAAACCGAAATAGGCATGTGCCCCTTATCTGTCTTCACACGTCTTTGAAACACCCTTGCTTCCTTGCCCCGGACCTGTTTCTAAAGAGGTCCATTGAGGCCCATCCCTGGCTTTGTTTAATGTGAGAGGTCATCGTATTTTGTATTGGAAAGAGGGTACAGCTAGTTATAAAAATGCTATCGAAGCTATATTTCCCGCTTGTGAGTTACAACTTCAAAGTTTACTAAATAAAATATATTGCTCAAAGTGTCAACTATTTCTTATCATTTGAAATAAGGTTTTCATTTTAACTTCTTTGAAACCATACTTGCAATTAAAGATATAAATAATTTGAGTGTCAGTTTTTATAACGTCTGTTTAGTTCTAAGAGAACAAATATACCGCAATTATTACGCAATGCGGTATAGAATATACTTTCTTCATTGGTAAAATGTTTTGAATAATATTAGTTCATAAGTTGAGAGAAATGGTAGCATCATAAGTATTTATGAGTTCCTTAACGGTTACTTTAAAATTGTGGAATATTAATAGTTAAAAAAATTTATATTTGATGGCAATTCAATGAACTCAAAAAATGCAAAATGCATTATCTACTCTGTAAATATGTTTACTTAGATAAAACCTCTAAAATACTAATCCGGAAACTTATCACAGTGCTTTGTTATGTTATCACAAAGCTCACGTCCGACCTTCTAAAGAAAAGTACAACAATCACCTACAAAAAAAAATCGTTAGATGCCCCACAAAAAAGTAAATCGCTAGCTAACAAAGCTGTGATCCTTTTTTTTTTCAACAGGTTACTTTTCACTTTTGTATTTTTACAGTGGTGTCTAACGAACCGTAGCGCTTTTTCCCACGCATTCGTTTATTTTTTCAGTAATTAGTGAGCAGGTATGAAAACTTCCTAACTATAACAATGATTATTGTTAGGTTGCATCTGGTCATTGGTACTTGGTTTCTATTTGTAACGCAGTTGGCTGCACTGTAAATTACATTCAGTATTACATTTTAGGGTTACTTTTACATTGCAATGTCAAAATTTTAGTTTTACACCAAAATAATATTTCATGACGTAGACATTCACGTAAACATCTTTCTCCACTAGCGTTTATACAGAGAAGATCGGAACATATTATCACTGCTAACGAAGCAAACTCTTTGCCGGTACAAAATCAATTTATCATCTTATGTTAGTTCACAGCACAAGCTGATGGCGCCAGTTTTGCCTTCACTCTGTACTGGTAATTCGAATGTATTTAGATGTTTGGCAAAACATAAAAAAACTCTTCAAAATTAAAAATCGTTTAAATAACCTGCATGTCAGAATAAGTTTGAAAATCATTGATTTAATATTTACTAATCTAAAAAATTTGAACCAAACCTTTCTCTGAGTTTCATGTAATATACAATCGAAAATACGCAAACCACTTGTATATGGCATTTGTTTATTTTAATAAAACAAATTATTGTTAACTTCAAAAACTGCTTTAATTCACAAATTTTCAAATATACTTTAATCTAATGTTTAAAGAAAAATTACTCAAGTTTTGAAGTACGCTTTTGTGTAAAAGGCATCCCAGGTGACTCTCAAGATTACAATTCAAAGTGTTAATTCCTCTCCTTGAATTAAAACTAAAACTGCTCTTCCTACACATATGCCATTATTTCAAAAACAATTAGCTATAACAAAATGTTATTTTCAATTCACCTTTTACAAGACCCAAACACCATTTAAAAAGGTTTCCATTTCAGAAAATTACAACTTAACAACGTATTTACAAGCAATAAAGGAAGATGATGACCAACACAAATCTACAAGGCTGCCAAACAGTAGCAATAAATATTTTTCCAAGCTGGCATTTGACCTTACATTATATCTCCGATACATTGTATCCGCAGGTCAACGGATCGGAACCGGCCAGGAAGGTCGTCAGAATCAATGGCCGGGAATCTTTTTAGGCGTGAAATTATTTATTATATTTTGTTCCAAAGCAAGAACTCCTTTGTTCCCATGTCGAATAATTAATTCGATGGTGTTAATTGGCGTCGATGCTTTCTGCTTCCCTGTCCCTTGTTAATTGGGCAGGCTCAACAAGGATGGTTTAAAAGGTGGGCGATTCGTTTCAATGGTAGCCTTCACGTCGGTTGATTGTTCTTGTAATTAACTTTAAGAAGGTGGGGTACATAGAAATATGGTTGTAAGATTGCACTTTTATAATTTAAATACGTGGCCATTTAAAATTTAATAAAACATGTACGAATTAGTTTTGCATTTTGTTTCTTATTGTTTTAACTTCATGAATTTGTAAAATGCTAATTCGAAAATAGAAGAAAAGTATTTAATTAAACATTACTTAGCTCCGTGTAAGACATCTCTTTTTTATAAATAAAACAATTTTAGCGCGTTTTTTCATTCTTTATTGTAGTACATATTTTTTTCTAATTTCAAGTTTGTTTTACATAATTTTATACAAGATGTGTTCGAAATGTTCGGTGATTGGTCTCATAATTAAAAAAACGCGCCGGTTAGGATCTTGCACTCACGCAAACGCAGTGAGAGAAATGTCATATAGAGAATGTCACTGCGTCTGCGTAAGTGCAATATCCTAACCGGCGCGGTTTTTTAATTAGGAGACCAATCATCGAACTTTTCGAACACACCTTGTAGTTTTTATTTATGACTTATTTAGATCGTTTTCTTTAGAAATTTCAAAAGCTAAAGAGTTTAATGCTTCAAATTCAATGCTATAAAGGTCATCAAATTAAAAAAAAACTACGAAAAACTTTTCGTAACATCTTATCTCTATATACGTTGTTATATATTTTAAATACCTCTTTTAAATATTTTCATACATCAAGTTTTATTCATATTCATTATTTACATGCGTTAAATTTCAATAGATCCACCCAATTTACTTTTAAGCAAACAATTTATATTTTAAACAACTCAATTTTAAACGTACACTCTTAAAACAAAAAAATTAATCCATTCCTACAGGGGAAGTGCATTTTCGGCACCGGAAAGGAGTGGAAATTAACTCAGACTGAGGTAAAACCGCTCTTTTTAAGAGTGTAAGACGTAGATTGTTTTCTTTTATTTCTTTTACCCACTCCTCACAAAGAGTAAAATCCACTCCTATAGGGGAAGTGCATTTTCGGCACGGAAAGGAGTGGAAATTAACTCAGACTGAGTTAAAAACCGCTCGTTTGTTTTTAGAGTGTAGTTAGCTTTTAGTTTAGTTATTTTTTATATATATCAAATGTGGTTTACTACCAAAAGTATAACATATATTTTGTGTGTGTGGCCGACTGTTTTTTGGGCGACGTACACTCTTATAGCGATTACAATGAAATAAATTCAATCTTGATTTCTATCAGTTATATTGGGTTATTAAAAGCAAAAATATCTATGGATAGTTGTTAGCACATTTATACATAAATAACGTAAAAACACCATACAAAATACCAGCCCTATCTATTTCTTTGTAAGTCACGATATTAACAAAATATAAATGTAAACTTTCGTAGGTTTTGTAAACGGTTGCTTTTTACGAAGATGGATGTTTAGCTCATCGTTCCGAAAGAACCCTTATTTATATGCGGATGCGATTGATTACTCAGCCCAATATCAAACAACAAATCAATTAAAACAATTGAAGAGCTTAGTGGAATAACTGCTAAGTGACAAAAAAAAAATGAAAACGGGAACTTAAACTTTAAAGTTTTTTAGTTTGCACTTAGATTCGTTAAAAACGTTACTTGCAAATGGTAAAAAATGTACTTTACTTTAGGTTTTTGAAAAAGAGAAAACTTATCTTTTAAGGAGGTAATAAGATGTTCATTGACACAAAAATCTCAGTTATTTCAAAATTTTCACTTAGCACGTTCTTACACTGTTAAAATTTAGGCACTTTGTTTCACCAAAAATATGGTTCCTAGTAGCTGCAACGGCTGTGTGGTGAAACGTTAAACCTTATTTTTGGTATTCGGTTGAACCATTTCTCAGGTTTTTGTTTCCAAATCCAGAAAAATGGTTCAACAACACCGAAAAAAAGGTGAAACATTTCACCACACAGCCGTTGCAGCTACTAGGAACCAATATCATGGTGAAATCAAGCGCAAAATTTTTAACCGTGTAGACTAAGTTCTTCAATTGTAAATTGATACGATTGATTTTTCCATATTGTATAAAACAGATTTTTAATATATCGAGTTAAATTGCATTTATTGACCGCAATTGCTCTCTTCTTGCAGCTGGAGCAGACCCTTGAGTACGCCCTGTTCCACAAAGAAGCCTGGAAAAACGCCACCTCTTACGCCTGGAAATCGTTCAACGACACCCTTCTCAGGAGGTGGTTCAAGAGCCTGTCAGTACTCGGGACTGCTGCTTTACCCGAAGACAAACTCAACGAGGTATGAATAATGATTTTTTAATAAGCGATAATTACTGAATATAGTTGTGTTGCGTTAAAGGCATGAAAATACACTAGAAGTAGGCAGTTATCAATTGCTTCTTCTACTTCCTGGCATATTTGTACATTAGATGAATGATGTTTGAACTCAACGAGGTAAGAAAAACTACTTTTAATAACAGATATGAATGTTGAATTACTTGGTGTGTGTTAAAGCTCTGAAAATATACTAGAAATAGGAAAATGGAATAGTTGTTCAATCGCCGTTTTTACTTCCTGTTATCTGTGTATTTTGGCCAAATAATGTGTTATGATATTTTAATGTTCTATTAATTAAGGGAAGTTTTTTATTTCATTTTTTTGTGAAAAGGGTTTGGATATTTTTCGCTATTAATTTGATGAATGTTTTAAGTTTAGGCATTTTTTTAATATATATTATAATTTGCGTTTAGGGGAAGGGGAGCAGATTAAGGATTTTAAACAAATGGAAGAAACTAGATTTTTTAAATGGAAATTTTGTTCTTTTTTTTTAATTTAGATTTGTTTTGTCCAAATTAATTTTATGTATTTTTTTGTAGTTGTTACTTTTTATTGGAATTTTACAATAAAAAGTTAATTATTAAATATAATTTTTATGCTGTGACCCTTAGACAATTAGTGAAAAATACATCGACACTAATTACTGATCAAAAACAATATATGAATTAGATTTCCATACTTAATAATTACTGTTGACTGTGTAATGTGTTGAAATTGAAATACTCATATGAAACTTCAATTACAATATTTAAAAAAAATATCTTTCAAAATATAATCGAAGAAATAAATTAAACGTGATAACGACCAATTAAGTTACGAAAGTATTGATTTCGCCAAAGGGTTTTATCACTTTCGGCTGCTAGTGTTCACTTATGGGTATTATCATTCCTGAAGTAAGAGTTCACATATGTGTATTATTATTTCCTGAACTTACTTGAAAGATACGGTTGTTGGCTAAATGGTGTTTTATGAGAAATTTGTTAACATAAATCAAGGAAATACTGATAATATACGAAGTTATAAACGTGATAGTTATACCAACTTAATAAAGAAGGTATACAAATATGAGTTTTTTTTAATAAAAAGTTAGTTATATAGTAATCTTTCAAATTTAAATAAACTATAAAAGATTTACAAGAAAAGAGTTCTTTAAAAGATTTTAAACTGGAATTCTTATGTATTTCTATTTAATCTTCGTAATTAAATTTTTAAAAAATGAAAAGTTAACTAACAGTACAAGATTGTAGTTTATTTTATATGCATTATTTTATGATTTTATGTATACTTTTATGAATATAGTAGAGAGTTCAGGTAAAAAAATGCTCGCGTCGAAAATGTTAGTTATAATGCAAAAAAATATCATGCTCTTCGTGCATATCGTTCTTTTCATCGTTGAATGGTGATAATCAACGATGATTTTCGACATTGACCGGACTTTGGACATTCACTGTAACAAATAAATTAGAAACGAGGACCGATATTGTAAAATTTAAATATTGACTTTTTTTTAAATATGGCTACTACAAGTGTGCTTTAAAAAGTGGTTTCAAAAAATATATATGAAATTGAAGCAACGTGGGTTTAATTAAGCAAAAAAATTTACATTTTTATTGAAGAATTATTAATCTTGTAGCTATTATTTGTTCCAATTTTAGTTTAACAAGTTGAAAGCTGAGATGAAGAACATCTACAGCACTGCCAAAGTATGCGAGTACGAGACAAAACCACCCAAAAGAGGTCGAAATCTTCAGAAACAGAAGGACTGCTCTCTCACACTTGAACCTGGTATGAACACGTTTTCAATGTACTCTTAAATAATTATTACCTGTGTTTTCTTTTCTTGGTAGATATCTACTGACGTCCATATCCGTAGAAAATAAGATTAAGATATTTTATAGTTTGAGTACGATTAAAGTTAATTTATAATTTAAAAAATTATAATGCCGTTGAAAATTAGCAAGAGATATCACCAATATATTTTACCAACAAAATAACATGTTTCGTCACTTTCCTAGTTAAATATATGTGGATATCGGTTCATAATAAAAAACGCTTTTGTATTTTTAGATCGACTGAAAATATGTAACGCATGAGTTCTAGTGTAACAAGCATTACAAAAATAAAAAATTTAATTAGATTTAATTAATTATTAATGTATTTAAGAGACGCTTGTAATTTTTTAGACTACTTCCGTTTCTTCTTTTTACTTCCGTTTAGAAAAAGCCTTTTTTTACATTTTCTACTAATAGAGCAAAAACATTACTTTTTAACTTATAAGGTATTTTTTTTGTTATTGATTTGCTGTTGTGTCTAGTAAAGTTCATTTTAAGAATACTGTAGACAAAGGAAATATCTAACCAAATTTTGGTTCAATAAAGCTGTCGTATATTTTGAAAAATCAAAGAGCTAGTAAAGCAGCTTTGTAAAATATTTTTTCTCTTGAGAATTCTTAATTCTCAAGCTATATTTTACATTTAAGATATTACTCAATTATATCCTTTTCATAGTTAGGTAGTTAAGCTTGATCAACACTATTTTAAACAAAAACATTTTTAAGAAACATAACAATAACTTAAATTGTTTTGTTAAAGCGATAAATAATAATTTATGGGTGACATTTTCTTATTTCTAAATCTATGTGAAATATTTCTAAAAAGAAAAAATAATTATAAACAATTAAACCTAACCAAGCCATGCATACTTCAATTTAAATTCCACAAATAATGTTTAATTGTGTCATGGAATCTGGATCATTACTCAACTACAAACGCTTCACCTTAACCACAACAAATTACGTGTTAAAAATAAGAAATGTAGCTGCAAAAACTTAATCTCTCTAAACGTGTAGATATCTAAAGGACCTTGACTAAAGTCAAGGTTGTTATATTTTTTATGGGTCTTTTTTTAATTTTCTTTTATTTTAACCAAAACTCTTGGAAATCCACTGCCCCTAGCTATGTTAATGAAAAATATAATTAAATCCCTATTCATTTTCTCATGCTTATCGCTACTGAATAAAGAATTATAATCTACTTTCTTTGTGATTGTCTTTTTTATAATTTGGACCAGTTTAGCCTTAGGGACGGTTATCTAAGGGCTTTATTCGTTTTTAGACTAAAAATATGTACTTTCAAGGCTGAGTCCTTCAAGATAAGAAAAAGGTGTTCAACCCCTTTATATCTGTTACCGAAATTAATGGTTTTTCAGTTCAATGTATTATTTATGAAGTGAAACTCCGTTACTACGTTCACTCTAAGAAAAGGCTTTTCAAACGCAAAAATTGTAGTTTTGAATTAATTGGCTGGGAGGATAATTCAAATAGTTGCTTTTCAATAAGAATTTGATAAAAACAAATGTTTAATTGTTAAAAAAAATGAGTAACTCTATAAAACTAGTTACTTCATCAGCAAACAAAAAAATCATAGTTATAAATATCATAATCTCAATCAAATATTTCATAGATTTTCTACATTCTATATCACCTCGATGCCCTTTTCAAACCACGGGAACGCAAACGGCGGTATGCAATTTAAAACGTCATTTTCAAAACTAAACAGAAAAATATTAAAATCGGAGTTTGGTGCATAATCAAAATGACTTCTAGTAAATATTACTCTATTTCCACACTTGCATATGCTTATTTCTGGAACCATGCATATTCTCAAGAATGAAATACCTGGTGTTCGTTTTCGAGCATTTCCATGTTTCAAAAAAGAGTTGAGATTGATTTTATGCTTTCCAATTTTAGTATTTCCGTGGTAAAAAAATGAGTCTAAGTGCTTGCGATGTTTTTTTTTACTATTTTCCAGTACGTATATACAATTTATAGAATAAATGGTAGAGCCTCGAGCCTACGATTTTATTTCGGTTTAAATACGATAATCATTAGATAATCTGACAAAAAAAACTGAGTACATCTGGCATTTTTATTGAAAACATTGCGTCGTCATATTCAAAACAAAATGTTTCATTTCAAAATGAAAGCACAGATTAACTCAGATTTCAAAGTGCTAATTCTTTTTTCCTTGTTTTTAGATTTGCAGCGAATCTTGGCCAAGTCTCGAGACTACGACGAGTTGACTTATGTGTGGCAAGCATGGCGTGAGGTTGCTGGCAAGCCTTTGCGGGAGAAGTACCTGAGGTTTGTGGAATTGAGCAACGAAGCTGCAAGGCTCAATGGTAAGGAAATGCACTTGAAACATTGGGCACTTGAAACACATGGTCAAAATCGCGACAGCTTACAAATAAATATAAACAAATAAATATAATGTATTTATTTCTATTGTGTTCGTTGTCATAAGCGAAAAGCTACTTTTTCCCCCTAAAATTAAATAGTTAAACAAATTTATTAAAACAGACAATTTTTCAAATTTAGTAAAAAAAAATATTAACTCATAATCTTGCTCATATATGAAAATTGGTATGCGCTTAATTAAGATTTTGAATAATTAATATTTGTTAAGATTTTGATGTCCCTCTCTGAATTTCGTTTCGTTAGGTATTCTGGCTTGTCAGGATTTCGACTTGCATATAATTGGTATAATATAAATTGTTCCACTTTTATAATAATTTTTAAACATTGTACAAAACACTTTTTAGGTTTCTCGGACACTGGCGACATGTGGCGGGAAGCTTATGAAAGTGATACTTTTGAAGACGACTTGGAAGCCTTGTGGAACCAGCTGAAGCCACTTTATGAGAACCTGCATGCCTACGTAAGGAGGCGACTCATTCTAGAGTACGGTAATGACAAAATCAAGGATGATGGACCAATACCAGCGCATCTATTTGGTATGATTTTTTTTTCTCTTTTAACCTATAGAATTCTTGGTACCATATCAAACGCAAAATACATGTAACTTTTTTAAAAGCCCTTTATTGTGCATGGTTTTATTCTTTGATTATGGTATTATTATTTGGGGTGGTGAATACAGATCCAATTTTTAACCAATTATTTCAATACAAAGTAACTCTTAAACTACCAATCACTTAACAGACTGAGTTTTCGAGAGCTCAAATTTTTCCCAGTACGCTACAATGCTTTTTTCACATTTGTCTGCATCTTTATCGCAATAAAGCACTTTGTGAACCTAATGAAATATTTTATAATACCACATCAAATGAAATTTTTCGAATTACAACATTCTTCAAAACTATATTTACTAAACATTTCTTCTCTCTTGCCCCTAAATTATATAATAAACTGCCTATTCACCTAACAAATATAAATAACTATTATGCCTTTAAAAAACAACTTTTTGAATTTTTTATAAATATCGACGACTTGTATCTCAATTTTTCACTTTAATTTGAAGCATATTAGTCATATCTGTATGCCAGCTGATTGTCACATTGTGTTCTATCTTATTTGTTTCTGTGTTTGTTTTTGTTCGATTTTAATCTATAATAATAAAAATGAAGTTTTGTGTGTATGTTCCTTATAGACTCTAAAACTAGGCATATGTTTTACTCGTAACTTGGCACAAATATGCAGTTCGTACTTAAGTTATGATTTTTGAACTTTCAGAGCTCAAACTGTTATATTTTTAGAGAAAATTCGAATTCTCTGAAAAAACTACACCACTTTGGCCCAAATCGATCATTTTTTACTTTCCAGATGCCATCTGCTAAAAAAATGAAATAAAACTTTTACGAAAATAATTAAAATTTAAAATGTTTATTTTATTCTGTTGCCATTACCTTCAGAAACTAAATTCATTATTTGAAGAATAATTAACATGTTCCAAGTGACGTATTTCAGTTCAGTCTCCGCTCTAGGATTTTATTGTTGGTTTAGGTGATGTTTTCCTCATTGATGGTTCTGTTGATTGCAAATATGCATATTTAAGCGACTTCCGTGTATTATAACTATAATGGTTGTTTAAGGCCATCGTACTAGAGCTGCATATCAGGGTTTTATGTTTTCATTTTTTCGCCAAATACATTGCCGAACTCGCCAAATACTACCTAAACTCGCCAAATGAGCAAAATGGGTTTTTTTTTAATTAATAAGATGGTTTGCTGTTCAAAGGTCATCGTGCTAGAGCTGTATAATAAGTGTGTTTGTAGCTATATCTCTTTTCTCGCCAAATTGTTACCAAAAACGCGCCAAATGAGCTAAAAGGTTTTATATGTTTATGAGGGAAATTACGATGACTTTTATGCGTGCATTTTATAGCGCATTTTTTATTTTAGATTTTTAAGGTAGGTAATATAAGGGACAGAATTTTTTATACTTTATAATGAGCGGGAACAATAACATAAGTTTATTATCCTATAATAGATTAATTGGAACCATATACTTGGATCGATTACAACTTTTTTTAAGCCCTAGCGAAGAACGGGTATTTATATGCTAGTTATATATATTTTTTCTCACCTGTGTACGGGATTCCCCCCCCCCCCCGGCGTACCATGGCATTTTTATATTGTGTCTTTGTCATTTTTTTAATAATAAAGATAATTATTATTATTAATTATTATAAATTCTTCAATATTAAAAAAATAGTTAAAATGACAAATAATTTTGTAAAAAATATTTTTTAAATATTTATATATAAAATTTTGTATACAATAATGCTGTAAACACTGGTATGGATAGTTATTTCAATTAAAGATCTCATTTTTAATGTGTAATTAGACTTAAGCACAACTTGTATGTATTCGCGTAAAATTGTTTAGAAAAATTGCTAGTGCATTGTAATTCTATTTTATTACTAAAAGCTTATTTTGTAATCTTGATTAAAAAATTCGTGACATTACCCAATTACCTGAATAATCTCCCACTTGAACTTTTGGAGCATAACATTATTCAACGGGTAGTTTATTAAATTATGATTAAGATTTTCAATAATAACACATCACCATTGACAATAACCCCTTGACCCAGCTTTTTTATACAATGTAAAAAGGTCAAATCTGTTTGACCTGAAACTTTACCTAATTGACACAAATATTAATGACACAAAACCTTTTTTTTCATGCTATGAAATAATAACAACGATACACCTAAATAAATATTCTAAAAACTTGAATCCGCCCAGTTTTATGCTTTTCCACATTCAAGCAAACATAGGATGGTCATTTTTAAATGGAAATTCCCGACCACCCTAGTCTTTATAATTTCATGAGAAATCTTATATTACACAATTTTTTATGTAAGATGTTTAACTAAGAGAGTTTTTAAAATATTTTTAAAAGATGAGTCCTATGTTAACTGAGTTTCTTTCTCTAGGTAACATGTGGGCTCAATCGTGGGTGTCTCTGTTGGACATTACCCAGCCCTTCCCTGGCAAGCCATCGGTTGATGTTACACCCATAATGGAGGCTAAGGTAACCACAACTTATTACACATTCCTGAAACAAACTAGCTATCAAGTTGTGTGCTTTGGGTGGAAGAACACAAGAATGAGGATAGAGTGTTTTTTTGTGAAAGTTATTGCACTCGAATTTCGTAATAACAAAGCGATGGTATTATTGTAATCATAAGTTGCACTGCACCGGAAAATAAATTTAAATGGCAAATTGAGCTTTTTCTCGTTTCGGAACAATTTTTATTTATATTTAAATGCCAACCTCAATATTTCATCAAAACAATCTGTGAATGGTTGTTTTATATTAAGTTTTTATGTTCAGCAAATCACCTGAAACTAGCAACTCAATAACAAAACAAATAGTGATCATTACGGCTGTTGTTTTAACCTAAAAAGATGTTTCTTAATAATAGAGCAAGAATTATTTACTTTAAATCCAGATTAACCATGTAGCGCATGTTTTTTTTTAAAGAGAGATAGTTTTTTTTACTTAATAATCTAACAACATATTGGTACATATCATTATGATCCTTCATTCTAAATCATTTCAACACTTCTACTAAAATATTTCTGCATCTTTCCACAGAATTTATCTGCCCTTGAAATGTTTCAAATATCTGAAGAGTTCTTCACATCTCTGGGTCTCAAACCGATGCCGGAAGAGTTCTGGAAGCATTCTTTGATAGAGAAACCGAAAGACCGGGAGATCATCTGCCACGCCTCCGCATGGGATTTCTGCAATGGAAAGGATTACAGGTGAATTCAAGTTCCAATAAAATTGTATTAGTAAATGTGTTTAATCAAATATTACAATATCTTTACAAAAGATAAAATTTTTAAACCTCCTTCTTAATTAAAATGTTAGAATAATTTGCAAATAATTAATTCGAAGCAGTCCAAGAGGTCTACATCGTCTTCCAATATACTCAAGATTACAATTTTAAACCCATTCTTTTCCGAGATACGAAAGTTATCTCAAGGCGGTATATCCAACTTTCTTTGAGTTATAAAAATCGGCAAAGGACAAGGAAATTTAGCGGATAATTGGAAATAATTGCAAATATTTTGATGCAAATATCTAATAGAACTAAGCTTAACAATGTGAATAACAGGGCGCACGATCTTATTTGTGTACATATATTTTTATGTATCCTAACTAATTAACTATTTATTGTATAACTCATTAAATTTGTAATTTGCAAGCGTATGTACTTTAAATAGGCCAAAAACGAAAACTATTGTTATAATTATTTGTGAAACTAGGGCGAAAACAAAGGCTTTTTAAACGAGTTAAATAATATCACGAGTTTAAAAAAGGCTATTTCCCACACATTGCCATACAGTATTTTTTATAATAATGATCAAAAAAGTTTTAATGGAAATGTTTCAAAAGATATAACGCTCTTAAATTAATAAGTAAAATATTTTTAGAAACTCACTTTCACGAATACAAAGTAAACAAAAGTAATCCCAGTAAAATGAAAACACCGCTGGAGCTGTTGACACTCACGACGTGAAACTACCCCAATACATTCACATTAGAAATTAACAATTAACAAATTAACAAATTAACAAAAAGTAAATTTTATTTTCTATCAAAAAAGGCGTTAATCACTTTCAACATTTCTTTAAAAGCATCACTTATACCACAGTTATTGATAAAAAGTTAGTTCGTTTTTTGCACGATATTATAAAAAGACTTTTTTCTGTATAATTAATACCAATTAATCTTGAGATTCATGGTGTGAGCAATAGTTTAAACTTGCTAATTTTGTTTTTAAGTAAATTCTTAATTGTGTTTTTCTAGGATAAAACAATGCACAGACATCACAATGGAAGATTTGATTACTGTCCATCATGAAATGGGTCATATTCAATACTTTCTTCAGTATGCCAGGCAACCCAATGTTTTCCGAGAAGGAGCTAATCCTGGTAACGCACATTAGCAGTTCATTATAATTGAAACTTCCCTTCTAAAAAGATAAAATGATACAAAATAGCAATGCAGAATATTAAATATAAAAGAAACTTTAAAACGAGCGTTACCAGTTAGTTATTTCCACCTTCCGTCGAAATCCTTCTCCTAAGAGTGAATTTCACTCTTTTCGAGGTAAAAAATAAGAACAATCTCGTCTTCATCTAACGAGCGTTTAACTCAGTGAGTTAATTCATCTTCGGTGCGAAATGCACTTCCTATAGGATGAATTTCACCTTGTTTTAAGAGTGTAGAGTGCAGTTTTCCGCACGCATTTTAATACTTCATCTTATATATCTTGACCTAACGGCACAAATAGAGACAAGTGGTTCCTGCAAAAATACTTGAACCCTCTCTGAATTAATATTTAATTTTAGATATTTAACGTTGCCTATTTTGAAGTTATAGTTAAATAATTTTTCTGAAGAATTTATTTCACCTTTGTAGACATCAACATGCTAAAACCATAAAATCTAAAAAATTAAATAAGTGGTTTTAAAGAATATAAATTGGCTTGTTTTACGTAATTTAGATCATTACCATTCATTGGTGGTTTCGTTGATTCATTGTATGAAGTGTTAATTCCCATTCACTTCATTGATTAACCAATCGAGACCTTATTTTCCACCCTGAGGAACTGTTGCCCTTCAAGACGCGACACAAGGCCATTCAATACCAATGACAACTTTGTAATAATAATATAGTAACTGTTTGTTGTGCAATTGTTCATTTGAGCATTTAATGTAAAACGTATCACGCGTATTTCTGCTTCAGTAGTGCACTATTTAGAAATAATTTGATGATAATTGTAGTGGCCGATGATGAGATTCGATAAACTTCAAAAAACACTTATTTTTTTATTAACTGTTTTATTTCAAAGAACAAACTTCACTTTTTCAAACTCACCAATTCGAAAAACTATTCTTTTTTTCCCATTTCTTACAAAACTACAGATGCCTTCGAAACTATGCTTTTTACACAATTTCCTCCACGTTCACAATTGAAGAGCTTAGTGGAAGAACGTGCTAAGTGACAAAAAGATGAAAATGCGAAAACAAGATATAAAGTTTTTTGTTTGCACTCAGTTCTGTTAAAACCGGTACTTGCAAACTGTAAAAAATATTCTAAACTTAAAGTTTAGGAAAAAATGGAAACTTGTTATCGTAAAAGAAATTAGTAATATGTTCATTGACACAAAAATCTCATTTTCAAAAATGTCACTTTGCACGTTCTTCCACTGAGCTCTTGAATTATGCGTTAATATCTAAGAGTGACCCTTACAATAATAAAAAGGTATAATTTAGGTTCACTACGATTAATATGGGCGAATTCATAGAATAGTATGATATACAATTCATTTTATTAAAAATAAAGTTTTCCTCTCTACGTCTCACTGTAGGTTTTCACGAAGCAATCGGAGATGTCCTTGCCCTCTCTGCTTCTACTCCGAAGCATTTGCAGTCCATTGGGTTATTAGAAGAAGTCTCTGATGATCCTGGTAAGTTGTATTTCTTAAACTTTTGTCTAACAAACCAAGTAGTATTGTAGCAGAATCTGTCATTTTACCTGCTTCCACACAGCAGTTGTGTTTAACAAGATAAAAAGGCGCCAAAAACAGCATTAATTCTATATTAAACATTTACATGCTAAATTTTGCTACTTTAATTTATTTTATTTCGAAAATACAATAATAGGGTTGTTTTACGGAGGATCTGGCAATAGCTATGCGGTTTTGTTTGCATGTCTATTTTGATGTCTTCCAACAGTATTGCCACCAGTTTTAGGAGAAAAACTACGAAAAAATAGCATTTAATTCTAAAATTACAAAAACATTCCATAAAAATTCTAGCGAAGCGTTTCACGTTTTTTTAAAGTCACTAAAAATATTCCAAAATGCAGCTAGTATTTTTACGATATTTTTTTGTAATTGTAGAATAATTCTAAAATTACAAAAAAATGTCGTAAAAATACTAGCTGTATTTTGGAATCTTTTTAGTGACTTTAAAAAAACGTGAAACGCTTTGCTAGTATTTTTATGGAATGTTTTGTAATTTTAGAATTAAATGGTATTTTTTCGTAGTTTTTCTCCTAAAACTGGTGGCAATACTGTTGGAAGACATCAACATAGACATGCAAACAAAACCGCATAGCTATTGTTAGATTCTCCGTGAAACAAGCCCATTATTACTTATCGTTTGCAAAAATTAATTTATGTTTCAAAGAATGTATGTAATATTCCTCGCTTTTAAATATAATGAAAACATTTCTTATCAACTTACAAAGAATCTAGTAGTGAAATATATTTGACGTCATTTCAAACTGATCGATGTCGCAAAAATAAATTTATTTTAATTTATTGTCTAAAAGAATTAAAGTTTATCGAGCGATTGTTGCGAATGGCAATGGTTATTTAATTCTAATAAAAATGGCTTCCTATGCTTTTTAAATGAGCATTAAATTTTGCAGTTTTTTAAATAATTGAAGTACTTCGAATTCTTTTCTGAAATTTTCAATGTATTTTAATTTCGATGTGCTAAATTTTTTGACGTATCACACTTGTCCGTAGCATTTGTAGTTTGGACTATGAAAGTGGGTGACGTACAGACGGACGGACGGACTGAACGATTATAATACCTTCCACTTTTTATGTTATAAACTTAGTGTGGAAGCTAATAACTAGAGATGAGTAAAAAGTTTTAAAAAGTTAAAAGTTACGTTATTAGGAAACCTATCGCAAAACAACTATTAGTAATCACTTTCATCACAACTTTTTTCTCAGGACTTTGTTTTAGTAATATGTAATATATGTTCAAAAACAAAGGTGAAAAATATCAGAATCATAATTCTTGATACCCGATTAAAATTTTTGAGTAGAATTAACTCTTTTGTACCATTCTATTGGATCATTAACTTAGTTTTAACTTTTAACACAAAACAAGAAATGCTCCAATTAAACTTTTTACTTCTAATTTTTTGAACAAAAAAATTAATATAACGAGTGCAGTTTAAAATCTCACATTCTCCAAAGTATAACGAAGGTATAGGGGCCTGACCCTTCTTTGAAGACTTTTGATAATGGTAAAATTTTCAATTGGATGAAATCTTCGATGATGGGGCCGGCCCCTATATCTTAGATATACTTTGGAGAATGTGAGTTTTGCAACCAATCTTTCATATTTCATAGAAAACTAAAAAAATTAAAACATATTTCAAATTCCCAAATTAAACATAAAATTCTGCTATTTTAGAGGGTGATTTGAACTTTTTACTCCGTACCGCACTTGACAAAGTGTCGTTCCTGCCTTCGGGCTACCTTATTGATCAGTGGAGATGGGGCTTGTTCAGTGGCGACATTAAACCCGATGAAATGAACACTAAGTGGTGGGACCTCAGGTGAGTTGTTATTATCATTAATAATAATGTTCTCAGTTTGTAAAGCAGTTTGTTATGTACTAAAACTAATGATTAAAAACAATTATATATGAGCTTATGGAAGATTTTATTTTGGCTGGTATTCGATTGATATTAAATTGATTTTTATGAATATATTTATAAAAATATATCAAATGCACGTGTTTAATTAAAAACGGTGAATTGTCTTTTTATTAAACTAGCTTTTTAATACTTTTATGTAATTTTATGTCAACACTGTATATACTTATCAGATATTATATATCCTTAATATTCTACCTATCCAATTTATATTTCCAAACCTGATAATAATTGCAGTTTTATCATAAAAATAACTGTATATGATATTACAATCAAATAACATTGAATAGTTATCTATATATATATATATATATATATAATATATATATATATATATATATATATATATATATATATATATTATATATATATATATATATATATATATATAATATATATATAATATTATATATATATATATATATATATATATATATATATATTATTAATTTATATATATAAGAATACTTATATAGAAATCAGTGTATTAAAATATTTTTTTTATGTAGATGCTTTATTAGACTTTTATGTAGATTTTATTACAACACGGTATGATACCAATCAGGATATATAATCCTCAAATTCTACCCTTCCAGGAGTTAGCTCCCACAAAGCCCCTACAAAACCAGTTACACACAAAAAACACGCACAAACACATCACAGAATCAAAACATTAACATTACACTGCTGCTGCTAATTCGCACAAACGTGGTACATGTGGAGAGAATTGACATTTTGGAGAAGCATTCATCAGATCTACAGTAATTGCCTTTACTGCCTGAAACATTGCATCATATATCTTCCACCAATTCTCTACAACATTTGTCTCAATATTAATACTCGGACTTCCGCAGACATCAAGTTTGTATCATACATGGCAGAAAACGAAACATATATGCATCTTCTTGTATTTTTAGAAAAGTGTTTTAAAGCACAAACTCTTAATTTACGCTTTAATATTCCTGCATATCTTTATTTCTTACCATTTGTAAACATTGGTAGTCTGATTAGAATACATTGGTGCTCTGATTAGAATACAATTAAATACAATTTTAGATCTAACCAAAAAAAAAAGTTCAAAATTATTAATTTAAAACAAGAAGAATAATTCACTAAAGTTTTTTTTATGAAGTTTACGATCAAGAACAAATACGAATTACAATAGGCATTAGCAAACAGTTTTATTCTTAATTAAACTATTGTAACATGATTTTCCTATTAAGATTGAATATTAAAGCTTAAACATACGAATGTAAAGCTGTAAACTTTATTTTAATTATCAGAAAAGCAGCGATTTGCATAATACCTATCAAAGTATCTATCTGTAATAAAATCAATAGACACTGACTTATTCAAATCCATCAAATTTTCAAACTAAAACAAAATCATAGAGAACAATCATTTCATTACAACATATCGACATTGTTTAACATTGTATTTACAATTTAAATTTTTAAGATGCCACAAGATATAAAATATCTTACATATTCATTCCAATCTTTAAAATTCTCTGTATGTGCATCTCTACTTGTTAGCAATATCTTTGTCTTGTTCAAGCAATTTCTTTGATTCTAATTTACAATGCTATCCTAGTCATATAAAAGAATAAACAACCGTTAATTTTTACCAGTTTCTAAAATTAGATAATATTGTGTATTTAATGGTCCTCTTGTTGCCTTTCTTCACGTTATGTTTATTAAAAAAAATATTTTTATGTTGTTACATTTTTATACATTTTGTTCGCCTGCTTATCTGCCGGTGCCTAACTTTCAAATTTCGTTCTAACCATCAGATAGATTTTTGAATTCTGTTTCGGTTTGAAATGTATGATATTAAAGACTTACATTTATACTTTTTGTCCGTCTGTCTCTCCATTTGTTTGTGTGTCGAACTGTAAGAATATTTGTGAGTATTAAAATAAGACGAAGGTAGGCTATTTTAGTTTTTTTTTAATAAACTTCTAATTTGAATTTTAAAAAGAATTATAAGAATGCAAAAGATACAGAAACTATTAAAAACAGCTCTCTACAACCGATACAAAACCCACAATACCTTAAGTCATTTTACAAGTTATAAACTCGGCGATTGAGCAAAGCTTCTGTCCCATTGTTTATGTGCTGAAGACAAAATCTCCAAATAAAGATCTTATCTGATCTCTATATCCAATGTGATCTGTCGGGTGAAGAAATGATCTGATCTCCAGATCCAATATGATCTGTGGGGTTATGAAATGATCTGGTTCCTAGATCTAATGTGAAATGCTTGCTTTTGTTTCCCACAGGCTGAAGTACCAGGGTATCTGTCCTCCAATCAAGCGACAAGACACTGACTTTGACCCCGGTGCAAAGTATCACGTACCAGGGAACGTTCCATATATCAGGTAAGACTATAAGCTGCTTGGGAAGCTGGAATTTATTTCTAAATATATTGTTGAAATTTCTATTTTAGGTTGATTTTTTTTTATGGTGGAACGAGATGATAAAATTTTGTATTAATGTTTCTTTAAAATTTTTATTTCATACGAAGGGTCTAGATGCAAAACTTACATTTTCCAAAGTAGAACTTTGATATAGGGTCCGGTCCGTTCATTGATGACATCGTACCATTGAATTTACATTCGCCAAAAGTCGCCAATGAAGAAAATGGAAAATATATCTTAGTTATACTTTAGAGAATGTCAGTTTTGCAACTAGATTGTACCCTAGATATAGGTTATATTATAGATTATTTCATAACTTGGAATATTTAGATTTATGAATAAGACATATTTCAGCTAAAAAGTTCTTAGACCTTGCAGTTGACATGTTTTTTTTTATAATAAGGTATACCATTAAAAAAGATATTTCATGCTTAGTACTGGCTATTTTATGAATATACCACTTATTTTATATAATGGCTATTTTATGTTTTTATATGGGTAGTTTTATTAGAATTTTCCATTGAACGGTCGAATACATAATATGTTTCAGAATTTATTTCTGAAATTTTGGTATGTTTTAGAATTATATATGTTTGGTAGTATTTCATTGTGATGAATGATTTGTTGACATTATTATATCATCATATAATGTATTTTCGTAAACGATCGTAATATTAAATTAAATATTGGTAATAGTGTAATTGGAAACATGAATAAATATCCTTTCCTATATATAATTTGAAATGTGTGTATGTATCTAAACTAGTGTGAATGCTTCTTCTTCTAGCATATTTTTACCCCGCAAATTTAACACTCTCTAACCTTATGATTAGAAATTTGTAAATTTGGTATAATTATAGATTAAGGGTACATATAGGTTAATGATAGGTTATATATTAATTGTCGTTTATATCTTTATCTAAACTTTTTAATAATATCAAAAATAAGTATGTAAAATTTTTATCCTTTCCATAGTTTCCACCAAAAAACTTATAATCTAAACGATATAATCTATCTATATTTCAGGTACTTCGTAAGCTTCGTGATTCAATTTCAGTTTCATAAGGTGTTGTGTGATGCATCCGGTCACACTGGCCCACTTTACAAATGTGATATTTACCGATCAAAGGAGGCAGGCCAAATTCTCAGGTATAGAAATAAACCAAAATACCTATAATTTTATTAACAGGAAACTCAAGAATGATCACTTAGTTTTTAAATATATAAATATGTACTTGAGGTATTTATTTAAAATCCTTTGTGATGGTAGAATAGTTTATATTGTCTTTCCAATAAATTTTTGACCTTCTTAGGCTGTAGTAAACTGGTTTAACTGCTAAACTATGTATTTTTTTTATTTAAAAGACTAAAGGTTTCCATGTGTGCTGCAGAGTATACCTCTAGTGCTAAAGTATAATAACCTGATAATAACAAAAACACAATTCAGATTTAGTTATAATTACAAAAGCACTAGTTTACTATCAACAAGAAACTTTTTTCTCAATATCATATAAATAAAAATAATTTCCCATGTCAATAAACTCATTGTGTTTGTTGTGATAAGCTTTAAATATATTAGGCTATAAACCCTGATGGTCTTCATTATATCTACGAAATGTTTAGTGAAATTGGCACCATAAACAACTAAGGAATATCTTTTTTAATAGTGACTATCACCAATCCATTGATAAGTATGAGTTCGAAATACTTCAAACATTCAAATTTTAAAACTTTAAATTGAATAAAAAGTACCCTGTCATAAAATAAAATGTTAGCTTTATATTTTAAGCCAAAATTAGATAATTTGCGTTGTAGTTATGTTCATGTTCCTATCAGCCTCTGCATGATATTATCTCATTTTACATTGCACCTTGTTAACAGAATAATCGGCTCAATTGGCAGGCCTAACCATATCTGCACATCTTACCTCCTCTTCTCTTAGAATGAAATAATTCTAATATATTCTTCAAAATCTGGCTTTGTTTGTCAACAAATTTATAATAAATTTGCAATCCATTTTTTCAGCCAAGTAATGGAACTGGGCAGCTCCGAACATTGGTCGGAAGCCATGAAAATCATGACAGGCGGCGAATCCAACAGGATGGACGCCGGACCAATTCTGGAATACTTCCAACCCCTTCTAGACTTCCTTATGGAACAAAACAAGAACGAGACCATCGGTTGGACATCGGCAGACTCCACGATATGCCCTTAAGTTTCGATCGTTTCACGATATAGTGGACAACGGACAATTCTACTAATTGTTCTTTGGAAGCACAAGGTCTGTCGATTTAACATCAGCCTAAACTATATGCTGATTTAACTATCTGTGCTATAGAGTCCTACACAGTCGCGTATCCTATGTACCATTGTTGGTTATCGGCCTAAAGAATGCGTCCAGTAGATTGTGAGCTTCTGTGAAAATTTTCGATAATGAGTCCTCTTGTGTTGGTTGGGTTTTAAAACTCATTGTGTTGGTGGATGTGCTTCACTTTGTATATATATAATAGCGTCTCAACCCAGGTTTTAAATGTGCAAAGGAAATACAATTAAATATAGAAAATTCTTTTATATTCTTAGTTGGGTACACAAACACATAAAGTAACTACGGTTGAGATATAATTAAAAACAGAATAAACGAACACATAAAACCAATCTAGATCAAAAGCTTTAACTAGGAATTGCTACAAAAATTTTCAGAAACATTTTATGAGACTTTAATAAAATCTATTAATACTTCGTAAGCTAGATTTTTGTCATTTTTCTTTATCTTTTCTTTTATATTATTTAAAAATAACTACTTTCAGTTTTAAAGTAAATATTTTACATAGAAATAAAAAAAATTAATTGTCACCTAAAAAGCTTAAATATTGTTCATTTCACAGTTTATGTTCATATAATCAAAGTATATGTCATTGAATTGTTTTGCAGTTTTATCAAATTAATATGATTTGTTTTTTAATTATGAGAAACCCATTACAGATGCTTTTACTTAGAGATTTTGTTGAATAATAGTAAATATATTCACAGTAAATACGGTTAAGATATTAGTATTTACGTAAGTTTTTGTTAACTACAAACCAAATTACTTTTGTACACTGCACAAAAAAAACGAAAATTTAAAAAAAAAAACTTAAATTGAATATCTAGTTTCAATACATTCCCCAAAGTATAACAAGACATAGGATCCGGTTCGTTCTTCGGCGACTTTTGATAATCGCAACTCAGTTGGACGAAGTCGCCAATAAACGGGCCGGACACTATATCTTAGAACTTTAGAGAATGTTGGTTTGCATACATACCCTTTAATTATGATATTTTAAAATGTGTATGAATTTCCTTAAAAAATTCTAGGGAATACATTTAGTTTTGTAGTTAGCCCCCCAAGGTTAGGTACTCTTAAATGTAGTACTATACATCATTTACTTAAACACTTACATTTGATAGTGGGAAGATTTATGAAGTTATTTATATTTGAAGAATTTGAAGAATATTTATGAAGTTATTTATGAAGATATGAAAACGAATCTCAACCAGTAAAATGGTAAAATACAACAAAAATTTAAGGGATATTTATTTTTGACAATCTATTAAAGTACTATAAAGTAAGAAAAAACATACATATACTGTTTTAACATACTTTCACTTATACCTTCGTATGTCCTTTATCCGCATTTAAAACCTGGTTTGGAGCATACCGTGCAACAACATCTCAAATAAAACAAATATTAACCCTTCCAAGAGCTAGATACTACTTGGTATACAGGGGCATATCCGTAAAACTTTCGCGTCTGTTTGAAATGGTTGTATTGTTTGTAATTTTTCAAGTAAAATAATGATCAATATGGATCTTAAAAAGTGTCAATGAATATGGCCTACTCAACTTTAAGGCCAGAGAAGCTCTCCATGACGTCATGCTCACCTTCCGGTTCGGAGTGTCGGCTGTTCCGAAGCAAAAGAGCGATTTTTTTTCGGAACGGGAAAAGTATGGTTCACTGTTAAAAATTTTGTGCTTGGTTTCACCATGATATTGGTTCCTAGTAGCTGCAACGGATGTGTGGTGAAACGTTAAACCATATTTTTGGTATTCGGTTGTACCATTATCTCAGGTTTTTGTTTCCAAATCCCGAAAAATTGTTCAACCAAACACCGAAAAAAAGGTGAAACATTTCACCACACAGCCGTTGCAGCTACTATAGGAACCAATATCATGGTGAAACCAAGCACAAAATTTTTAACAGTGTTGGCCGCTTGCGAACATGTTTCGTACTTCTTCAATAAAATAGCTGACATTCCGATCCAGTCGTAAAATATGACGTCACATAGGTCGTAAGCTTCTCTGGCCTTATAAGTTGAGTTGGCCATGCGTTTAAGTTGTTTAGTGTATGTTTTATGTGAACAGTGTTATTAACGCGTGTAAACAATTGTGTCAGTGGTAAATTTCTTGATTTTTAAAAACAAATTTAATTTAATGAAATTAGAGTATTTTGAATGATTGTGAATTGGGGTATAAACCAAAATATATAAATACGTCCATAAAAATTAACATCTTAACTAAACAAGTAATTGTTCAAATACAACTGAGCCAATAATTTTCTGTGTTTCATGATTTATTTAAAAACTAGACTTGAAGTTAATAGCGTTGACGCTATGTTATCCTTGAAAATAAATGTTTCGAGAAGTACCAATTACAGATAGTTAAAAGTGACAATATCACGCAATTATATGCTGAAATAAAATCGAATATTTTTTAATATATTTCACCATGTTTAAAAGATAAATGAGTTGCTCCTTAATTTTTTTAAAAATATTTACTTGAAAAATCGGTTGTGAGGTATATGTAATATATTTTCAAGGACCAGATCAAAGTTTCATATTTTCCTTCGTATTTGATAAGCAATAAAATGTTATGGTTACACATTTTGATAGTACTTTATTTAAATAGATTAAAGGAAGAAATTATTAAAACAGTGTTTCAATATTTTTTTTTACTTTTATATATTATCGGTTCTACCTCGGCACAACCTATAATATAATTTTAGTACGCAATGTACAAAATCCGGTTTTCTGCTATTACCCGAATGTGTTATGAAATTAAAAGTTGTACTACTCTGAGCAGTCAGATCATATTCCCCATGAAACTAAATGATAAGTCGTACTGTCCTGGGCAATCAGATAATTTTCCTCTTAAAATCCTTATGATTTACAACTAATAAGAAAGTGTCGTAAAGTACTGAGTTATTTAACAAAAAATATCTTTTCTTTTCAAATAAATAAAAGGTTTGTGCTGCCATCTGTTGATTAAAACTAAAAGGAAATTATGTTTCTGTCAAAATATTTATTAAAATCATTTCCTTCAAGCTATCACGTCGTACCATACGGTCAAGTCAGTTTAATCACAACTAGTCTCTACTTTTACTGTAACTTTAATATTTTCATATTAAATGAGTCATGACACATGAATTTATCTGTGTCAAATCTAGTAATAGTTCTTATTTACTTAGCAGTCCTGGTAGTGATTTGTTAGGTTTGAATTATTTTTAGATTTATACAATAGTTTCAGCAACATTTTCCAAAGCAATGTTTTTATGTTTTTAAACCATATTTATTGTTAAACATTTAAAATGAGAAATTTTCTCAGATTTAATTTGAATATGAGTACAGGAATAGTCATTTCAAACATAATTTTGACTTACTTTTTAAATTAGCATCGAAAAGCACACCTCGTCACATTGTAAGCAACAGTGTAGTCAAAATATCCCACTTGAACGTCTAAGAATAAAATACTCTTGATTCACTTTTGTCATTTTCCTGAGTACCTTGAAGAGGTTGTCTTTCTTACCTTGTGTTACATTCTTTGAAATATTTTATACTCTTATTTTAATAGTTATTTATGCAACTACTGTGAAAAGTAATGCTTTTTAAACTAATTGAATAAATTATTTCACGAGCGAGGTACAAGCGAGTGAAATAAATTCACGAGTTTAAAAAAAGGCTATTTTCAACGTGTTGCCATACACTATTTTTTATAATAACATGCAAAAAAAGTATTTATTAAATTGGCATTTATTGATTAACTTATTAATTATTTTATTATCACGTTCAAATGATTTGAAGGTGATTATTTATATTAATGATTATTTTAAAATCACGTGCAAAAAGTATTTCTTAGATTGGCATTGGAAATAATAAGACGCCAAATAAAGAATCACGTTCAAATAAAGAATTTTACACCAATCACAAAGCCGCCGAATAAAATATCACGCTCAAATAAAGAATTTTACACCAATCAGATGCTATTGTTTACTTTGTCGCACTAGTGCGTAAAAGTAACTTTGAAACACGATTTCGTTAAAAGCATCACTTTCGCCACGATTATTGATCTGAAAAGGTTAGTTTTTTTTTGCACGATGTTATAAAAACTCTTTTTTTCACCCCTAAATAATAAATCAGAGTCATTTTAATTAATGTTTTGTGGCTACACCATGGTTACCTTTTCAGAGCAGTTAAAATATGACTTGTCAATTAAACTTTATTCTAAACACAGATTAATATCCCGACAAGATTGACACAGATTGATATCCCTCAAGGACAAAATATGATATTCATTAGAGAAATTTGTTAAAAGATTTAAATACTATAATAGAAATATATTATCCACGATTCAACAGGAATTAACGCTTTAAAATTGGGTAAAGAGTACCTAAGTACAGAAAAATATCATCTAAATAGTCTGTCCCCAAAACATCATGGCAAATATTTTTGTTATTTTCTTGTAGAAATACAGAAAGTCAACAAGAAGTAATTAACTACTTAAGTTATAGTAATGTAACACTTACCAGACATTTACAACTAGGTCCCTCTTAGTTCTGAAGAAGTTACAAAAATACGATTGAAATAACAATGCCTTTTAATTAAATTTATTTCGTAAGTACATTTGAAATTGCTCTTTCTAAACCTGGTTCTTATTTTATCAATAAGTGCAGTTTGTCTAAACTAAAACTTATCCTAGTACAATGTAAACTAAAAAGAAAACTGCACCATAAGAAAGATTAATACAGGTCTACTTGCCTTAATAATGCGCAAAATAAGGCTAAAAAATAATTCAAAGTCAAAACGTTTTACGTCAAAAAGCTTTGTCAACTATTACTATGTTTTACGTCAACCACTTTGTCTGAGCTAAAAATTATCCTAGTACAATGTGAACTAAAAACAAATCTGCATTAAAAGAAAACTAATTATTTCAGGTCTACTTGTTTAATAATGCGCAAAATAAAGTTAAAAAGTAATTCAAATTTCCTTTTTACTTCAAAAAGTTTTTTTTGAAATACGGAGACCTTCAATTTCAAGCAAAACAGTACAAAGCATTATTATTACAACCATTATATAAAGATAACTCAATTCATTCTTTTTTAAATATTGCAGGTGCCACATTTTATACTTCGAAGGGTAGATTGCCTCTTAAATTTCCCCTGTCGCCGTCTTTATAGTGACATCAATCAATTCAATCAACTCCCTCAAAAAATAAATCTATTATAAACCTGCTGATATGACTTCATTTCGAAAGAAGAAAACTAATATTTTTAGATGTCGTGATGTCCTCCTCTAATTTCCTCCCAGCGTAGCAGTAAACGACTTAAGAAGAACTTAAGACATTTTCGTGTAACCAAGCGTTAATATTGGCACCCTGACAAGGAGAACACTTAAGACCGTTTGTTCCATGTAGTTATCTTAATTCGATCCCATTTAAGGGATATAAAAACAGGCTATTTGCAAAGTTTAGTTGTCAAACCATCTTGATTTTTTAAGAACTCATAATCTCGCCACTCTATAGTGCTCAGATGTTGGTTTGGAACATGTTGTTTCAATTTCATATTGTAAAGATGTTTTTAAATAAATATAACATATCTTAAATTTCTTCAGTAGTATTCGTGAAAACGACGAATTACTTCACGAATTGCTCCCATTCTAGTTTGCCTGATAGGTAATGTTAAACAGAATTTGGGCAGGGAAATGTATACTAGGGCGAAACTTCAGACGACTCGTTAAAGGGATGATGTTCAGGACTCTTTAATCAATACCAAATTCTGTTTGTTAATTACATCTTCTCGAATGAATGTTTGTAGTCTACGGGAATCTGTTTTTAACAATATGAGGGAAAGCAAATTAGCGGAAGTGCAAACTTGTTTTCACTGCATGAGATTGAAATTTAAATTTTTACCTAAAAATTTAAATAATTTAATTTTATTTAAATTATTTATATTTCTGTCAAAGATGATTATAAATGACTCCCCATTCTTTAAATTTTTAAATTTATTAAAATTATAAAACTAACAAAAAAAATTATGATTGTTGCTGGAAAATATAACAGTGAGGTTTATACGTCTGTATCCCTCGTAGGGGAAAAACACTCCGTCTGAATAACATCCAGTCAATGAAAGACAATTCATAGTGTTACCTCGTAAAATATACCTATTTAAGTTTTAAAAACAATTTTAAAACAACACAATGCATTCTATTGTTTTACATCTGTATTCCTCTTGAGTCGGCGTGTCCCTTTCTGCTCTTTCGACAGGTTTGGATAGCTACGCGTCTCCGTCCATCAACGCCAGCCAGTCAAAAACACATGCACTACAGAGCCTTGTTCTAATGTTTTCAGGAAACGAGATAGACCCCTGAAAAACTTCAGTTTCAGTTACTAATAGTACACCGTGTCTGAAATTGACTGTGATTGATAGTTGGAAGGGTTTATTTATATAGATCTTAACAGGGATGACCTTAAGGTTAATGAGGTTAAACTAGTCAAATTAAAAAAAAAATCAAAAGCAGCACTGTTTTCTATGTGACTGACTTTAATATCAGATCAATTTTACAGTGTCAGTGGTTGCAATATATTTCACACAAGTTTAGTTCATTAAGTTTTCACATAAAACTTAAATGTCTCAAAGAAAACATAATTTAAACTGCTAAAAATATTTTTTACCATTTCTGTCGAGTTGGATGAATATTTTTCTCAAACATGCTCCCAAACAATGTGCATTTGCTCCTAGATTGTTTTAGTTAGTAGCACAAATTGCTTCAAAATTTTTGCATCCAATATCTAACACAGTATACAACGTAAAAACTCTGGTTTTCTGTTGTTACCCGAATGTGTTATGAAATTAAGAGTTGTATACTGCTCTGAGCAGCAGGACCACAGTTTCCGTACGTTGGGCGTAAGGATAGATTTTAGAAATTTTTACTACCAAAAAATTGATTTGCTAAAGTTTAATTTTTCAGAAAATGGTTTATACCTCCTTTTTCTACTTTATAAAGGCCTTAATTAGTGTTTAAAATTTATTTTGACTGCTTAAAACCGATTTTACTCTAAGAACTTTTAACTTTTATGTGAAAATTCTTCAAATCTTTTGCGCACTATAGCATGAAATTACCCAATAATTTTTTTTATGATAATTATGTTTATAAAAACTTTCACACTTTCTAAACTGACCCTATAAATTAATTGAGTTCAGTGCAATCAATATTTAATCACAAATTAATTGTTGTGTTATTTTATTTTTCAAAAAATTCAACACTACCAATTTTATTGAAAAATGAATAGGACTAAAATAGTAATTTTCTTGAAAGTTTCACTAGCATCGATGTTAAAATATTTAAATTAAACTTCTTCGTTCTTTGAAGCAGTTGACTTTCTGCAGCACACCGAGGCTCCCTTTTTGCAAAAATATCGGGCTATTCGAAACAGAGATTCAAATACGTCTGCGATTTGCACAAGGGATACTCCCAGCCAAATTCCAATAAATCCACCGATGTAACTGAAAGCTTCTACTTCCTATAAAATTTAAAAAATAATTTGTTAATTAAATAATAAATAATAAAAGCCATAAAATTATAAGGGACATTTTGTTTAAGTAAGTGAATAAAAATATCATTGTAACTAAATGCAAATATTCAACAAATACAATGAAATGTTCAAAGTAAAAACAAGATATTAAGGAAAAAATAATAGATAATATTTCAAAGAAAGCAAACTAAAGTACAAGTCAAAGCTAAAAATTAATAGGCAAACTCAAAACGTTGTCGTGTTTATTATTTTTTTTCTTATGACATTTTATTGCGGATTAAAATTTGATCAAGAACTATAAAATAGTTTGTAAGTTATTATAACTAAACAATGTCTGCAAATTAAGTATTTAAATAAATTATTTGAGAAATTACAATTTCCAATTAGATTTCGATAAGAAAACTGATTTATATACATTAAACTTTCCATGGGAAAAAATACTGTTTATGGTTGCGTATAATTGTGTGCAATTTTTATCACATTCATAATATATTAACATAGTAATTAGTATGGCAGGATTGTAGTTACCTGAAATTGCGGCCTGTAATGTAAAGCAATTATCTCTGAATCCTCAAAATCAATTGCTACCTTTATTAACCGACTGAAAAAAAAATTTAATCAATTCTATTATTTATATTTATATTATAAAATAATTATTATGTGTTTTCTAGCTCTTTCATACGGCAAGATAAGAATCAAAAGATGAAATAGTTTTAGTGATTATAATTGGAATTGAAAGAATGTCAAAATTTGTACAAAAATAATAAACATCACTTTTTAACTACTGTAAATTCTCACTTTGTGAGAGTATTTGGGTGGTCCAGCAATCGCAAACAGGGTTATTTAGTGGAAAAGGTAAAAAGTGGAGCCCTAGTCAAAAGTAATCGTACACCTGAAATATTTTGGTATTTTAAACTGTTTCAAAACTATTCTATATTGTACATCCCTTTAATCCAAATAAGTGCATATTTTGAAAACTAATTGGTCATAAAATTAAATCAACGTCTATTTGGAGTCAAGCGAGTGTGAGAAAATGAAAGAAGTTTATTCGATTTTAAAGATATGGGCTGATTCGTAAAAAGGTTACACTGTAAATTGTAGTATTTTCTCATACACACTACACATATTTTTGGAAATTAACTAAACTTGAAAGTTAAAATATGTATAGAGGTCGATTGTAAATTTCACAAAAAAAAATTCAAGATATGCGTGAAACACAACTTTTCAGCTAATGCACTATGCATATCAGAACTTTCTTCACCTATTCGTGTGTATAATAAATTAGATTGATTTTTAAAAGAAAGTTTATTTTAATGTCAATTAAATCGTTCAAAATGTTGCTAAAATAGTTAGCCGATTTTCTAAACTCCTAAAAACTACACCACTCTTACACTAAATATTAAAATAAACAAGGAGAAAATTAACATCCATTAACAAGTAGTGTAGTTTTGAGAAGTTCAGAAAATTGGCTAACTATTTTAGTGTCATTTCCTACAGTTTAATTGATATTAAAATTAACGGCCTTCAAAGGGTGCTCTATTTTACCAGAAATTCGGTTTCTTAATTCTGATTCCCACTGCTCCTGCGCTGTGACAAAGTATTGTATTTAGTTACTCATAACTCTTTGAAAATTTTTAAAAAAATCTTAACTTTACATACAATCGACTTCTATATTTTTTCTTACATTCCTAAAACTTTTCTTAATTTCCAAACAAATCCGTATATGTTATAATCAAATGCAATTTTTCTCATAGCCCATTTTATAAAATAGAATAGCTGCGATATCTTTCATTCTAAAAAGTAGATAAAATATATTAAGATAAAATTTCTGAAAGTTTCTTAGCATATTTAATACTATACGAATCAGGACTTCTAAAAATCAGATGTTGTGTCTGTAATCAATATACTGCTTAAGACTGTGTTCTCCAAGTTCTGGCAAATTAGGGAAATTTTTAGTGTAAGTAACTAGCATTTTTAGAGTGCATATAAATGCAAAATGATGAAAAAATTGTGCGATAGAGGACCACTTATACATTTTTTTTATTTTACAAAATGTATCTTATCTTTTGTACTTACATTACTATGGGCTTTTTGCACAATGTGTTTTTTTACTCAAATTTTTAGTTATTCTATGATGTGCATCGATAAAGCTAATTTTCGAATGAAGGTCAACTAAGGGACTAGACGGTCGGAACACATTTTTAGCTCTGCTAACAAAAATCGACAAAACTCAAACATGGGGCGAAATAAAAAAAAATGCGATAAACTGCTAAAAAACAACAAAATATTTTGAGAACTTTCGATAAGAATAAGACACCAAGAACAGCGGATAATTTATTCACAGATAACATTTTGGGGTTTATTGTACGTGCAAACTAAAATTTCTGTAGAAATTATTAAAAAAATATGTCATGAATTTAAATTAGATTTAAAAATCTGTTAGTAGAAGGTCACTAACACAGAATAGAGTACTTTCGAAATTAAAATATGTATGAAAATTATATTTTTCTTACGATTTCTTGTTGTTTTCTTCTTTAGTCCACTGCAATAAAAAAATATTTGTTTGATTTTTTTCTCTAATTTTTTTTAATTTTTTCTCTAACTTTTTTAATATATTATTGCCAAGCATATTACCTCTGGTACTTCATAGATTTCTGAAACGTCATACGTATACTTCATTCGGCTGTAATAAATATTTTAAATGTGCTAATTAGTTTAAATTGATTACAATATTTTTCAATTAACACTAAAAGTACACCACAAAATACGTCGTAGTAAATGAACAGATTGCAATAGCAGATGATCCAAATTCTAAAATTACCATCCTATCTCCGTAATTTTGTTTGGTTGAGGGTAAGATTTTTATTAAAAAAAGTCGGGTATATACGGTAAACTATTTATTTTAAATTGATTTATATATTTCTAAAGTAAAATCTGATTTGCATGTCCAGAAAGTATTGTACAGACAGACATACTAACAGGCTATTTTAATAACAAAATACGAACCACGTTATTAAAGAAAGGAACTAAGCCAAACACAAACAGTGTTTATCAGTGAAAAATCGTAATTGTAATACATTCAAACATCGCATTACATGTAACAACAAAGGACGCAACTGTCAAGCAGGACGGGTCTTCTTCTATTCCAAGAAGGGGAGAAGGGTTGAGATCGAATACTTCAACACCCGTCACAATGCCAATCCTTCTTCAACCTAAGCATTTTAAATACTAATTTATTTCAATTATATATGGCGTCAGGCAATCGTAACGAATAACTGTGCTCTGGGTTCTCTTATGGAATACTGGGTTTTCTGCAAGTTAAATTGCTCCAGTTTTTTTAACAAGGACACGCACCGTTTCCAACTTGTGATAGTGAAATTCATTCAACAATTTCCTTAGATGGATCGATTCATTTGTTAAATCTGAGAGAGCGATGTACTCACTCTCTGGTGAGGAGAAGGCAACGATTACTTGTTAACGACTCTCATATAAGATGACACTTCCACGAAGTACAAAACAATATCCTTTATGGGATCTGCTATCGGACAAAAAATTTGCCAGTCACTGTCTGTCGCACTGTCTGTTTTGTTTTCGTCACTAACCCTTTCCCACAACTTAAATATTTAAAATTCGAGAGAAAAAATAGTGTCAACTTACAAGCAGTCATCTTTACATTTGTTGAAGCAGATATAAAACACTTTATCAGCTGTTCCATACTGTTCTGCACTCGTATTCACGCAAGGAGACGACAGTATATCTTCTATAAAATATTAAACAACATTTTAAATCATTTAAAACTTCAGAGTCAATGCATCGACTGTAATTAAATAGAAAGCCTATTTCAACATAAATTAAATTGCATGAATGTCTCAAATATTATGCCAAATGAAATAGCAAACTTTTAATTTTTAAGTTTATGAAAATACAATTTGGTTTGAAGGAAGAGGATGAAATGGAATCATTTGAGATGAAAATCATATTTTTCGTAAGTCTAAAGACGAATATAACAAATTCCTTTAAATTGTTGTTACTAAACTAACTCGTTCTAGAACAACATAGTCTTAGTTTTCTTCCAGAGAAAAATGTCAACTTGTGAATGTGTTAAAGTATCAGTTGAACATTCAACTGATACATATAAGACATATAAAACGTTGTATTTTGTATTGCGTCCAATAAAACAAGAAGTTCATAAAGAACTAAAATAGCCTACTTTCCTGTTACTTAAATACTTACTGAAGTTCTAATCGGGAAAAAAACTAGGTTCCTAAAGTAAATATCATCAACAGCCGTTTCTACACTAGATTTATACACATTAGAAAAAAAAATCGAAACACAGCACCCAGCTATAATTTAAACTTCTAAAAGCCAAAATCAACTATTTTCCTTAATATTCGTTCGCAAATTAATTAAATATTATTTATCATCTGCTCGTGATTTATTTGTAGGTCGAAGAATAAATATTTATTAATAACAAAAGTAATGAAACTACTCCGAACTGCATTAAAAAACAAGAAATGTAAATTAAAACTAAGCATAATTGCATGCAAAAGTATGCCTTGCCGCTTTCTTGGTAGATAATTAATGAATAACCAAAGAATCAAATTGTTCTACATTTTATGACGTCATTCCAAACTGATTCATGAAAATATTATTTTGCTTCAAATATGTTTAAATAAAGTTTCTCATGCCATTGTTGATTTGGCAACAGTGATTTAAATGACTTAAAATTGAATTTCAATGCTAATTCAATGGGAAATTCGCCGACAGATAGTAGATTTATGTCCGTCCGGACGTACAGAAAGACGGACAAAAAGTATGAAAGTTGGGTATCTGAGGTCATAGCTTTCTAACAAAAAAAGAATTTTTAAGATCCGATGATTAGAACCGATTTTGGAAGGGGGGTACAGACAGACAGACAAACGGACAGACAGGCGGACAGACAGACGGACAGACATACGAACAGACAGACATACGAACAGACAGACAGATGGACAGACAGACAGATGGACATCAACCGCATTTCAATACCTACAGTGATTTAAATGACTCAAAATTGAATTTCAATGCTAATTCAATGGGAAATTCGCCGACAGATAGTAGATTTATGTCCGTCCGGACGTACAGACAGACGGACAAAAAGTATGAAAGTTGGGTATCTGAGGTCATAGCTTTCTAACAAAAAAAGAATTTTTAAGATCCGATGATTAGAACCGATTTTGGAAGGGGGGTACAGACAGACAGCCAAACGGACAGACAGGCGGACAGACAGACGGACAAACATACGAACAGACAGACATACGAACAGACAGACAGATGGACAGACAGACAGTTGGACATCAACCGCATTTCAATACTACAGTGATTTAAATGACTCAAAATTGAATTTCAATGCTAATTCAATGGGAAATTCGCCGACAGATAGTAGATTTATGTCCGTCCGGACGTACAGACAGACGGACAAAAAGTATGAAAGTTGGATATCTGAGGTCATAGCTTTCTAACAAAAAAAGAATTTTTAAGATCCGATGATTAGAACCGATTTTGGAAGGGGGGGTACAGACAGACAAACGGACAGACAGGCGGACAGACAGACGGACAGACATACGAACAGACAGACAGATGGACATCAACCGCATTTCAATACCTGCAGTGATTTAAATGACTCAAAATTGAATTTCAATGCTAATTCAATGGGAAATTCGCCGACAGATAGTAGATTTATGTCCGTCCGGACGTACAGACAGACGGACAAAAAGTATGAAAGTTGGGTATCTGAGGTTATAGCTTTCTAACAAAAAAAGAATTTTTAAGATCCGATGATTAGAACCGATTTTGGAAGGGGGGTACGGACGGACAGACGGACAGACGGACAGACAGACAGACAGACAGACGGACATCGACCGCATGTCAATACCTACTTTTTCATTTTTTTAATTCTTTCGAATTAAAAAAAGAAAAGTAGGCTAAAAATCAAGGTATTGTTCAGGGTCAATTGAATCTTACTCAACAAACGAGTAAGCTTACATCATATCTGAATAGGCAATGAGTTAAATGACAATAAAATTCTCAGCCGACTCAGTTGCCAATAAAATTGATTGTAGTAATTGTCAAATATTTTGCTGTGTTCACAGGAGGATACAGCGTTATTTTAAAAACAATTCTAACATGAATAATCACAAAGCTCTACGCCTATAGTAAATATGAAGCTTTTGTGGATCAGACATAAAAGCGTTTTTTATAAAGGCATAAAGCTTTGCGTTTTATAGTTTAGTTTTGTGAAAAACAAATATAATTAATCAATAGTTAAAAGGGTGAATAAAACTTGAATTAGAAAGAAATGCCACCCCTCGCAAATTACATTTTTACACTCTGCTATCAAAAGTTCAGAACTCTTAAGAACATCTCAGAGTTGTTTTCGTGTTGTAATTTTCAAAGTTTAATAGTTTAAAACGAAACACATAATAAGGTGAGGAACTAAATAAAACCATACCTACACTACAAGTTCTTGTTTCACTTGGATAAGTAACCATAGGGTGCACACAATTAAAACAATAAATTGATGTTTCTAAAACACAGTAATCTTGGCATGACTGGAATTAAAAAAAAATTAAATTGTGACAATTACATTACTAAGACCTCACTTCTTGCTATAAACATAGAACTCTTTTTATTCGCGGTTATATTTTGCATTATAATTTAAAATCATTTTATTTAAGCCAATTAAAGTCAAATTTTTTTGATTAACCTAAATTTAAAGTTTTTAAAAAGTTAAAAATAACAAGAAACGATATACAATTAAAAACGGTTTTCAATGGTCGTAACGTATAAAGTAAAAGTTACTATTATTGCGAAAC
>JAFNEN010001066.1:7500-35000 GCA_019343175.1 Oedothorax gibbosus | reverse complement strand
GTACCTTAGTAAAAAAAATTATATCTAAAATATTTATATAAGGTCTATACCTGCAAAAATCACGTTCTTCAAAGTGCAGCTTTGATATAAGACCCTGCCTCGATGTGTTATATTGATTGATTATGTCGATTGTTTTACTTTGCCAGCGAACCAAAACGCATGAATTTGATAACATTCCACAGTTCAACTTCAATACAGCATGATAGGTATATATAGCATTACATATTTTTAGTGTCACCAATGAACAAACCGGTCCCTATCTGTCGTCCATTTCCAAAATGGCTAATTACTTGGCAAAATTACAACATACAATAACGCCCGCCAAACTCAGTCGCCAATATTTCAAGAGTTCGACTTGGTTTTTAACAGTCGATCGTAAAAGCTCGTTATGAAGGCTGCCAGATATAACTTGTAATTGTTTTTTTTATTATTATCGGTAATATACTGACAAGCAATTTCTCCCTTTTGGAAAGTGAAAACTCATATCACAGCCGTACTTCGTAGAATGCAATTTTGCAGTTATATAGCATTCATATGACACGTGCCCATTTCTTCTACGGCAAAGGAAATGGCTTTATTATACTTATTTTCAGAGTCTCAGTACTCACATGTTATAATTGCAAAAAGTATAAGCAGGCGCCAAGTAGAAATCTGGCTTCTTAATCTCGATGTTCACTATGGTCGGATAGGAGTATACGTAAGTCAAGAATTTTATACACTGGTAGAGGAATCCGGCGGTGAAGAGGACGAACACTAAAACTCGGAAGACTTTTCTAGGAACACTTCCTGTAGATACAATGGCAGACACAGCGCTCACCGAAGATTCCTTCCAAACTCTGGAAACGTAGTTCTTGACGGATCCCCTTTTACTGCTGGGAGATTCACTGCAATCATCCCCCATTTTGAATATATTTCTGAAAACGGTGGATTAATTGATTATTAGAAGAAATTTTAAGCCGCTATATTTAGAGTTGCTTTAGAGGCGTGTCATTTTCGAGCAGGGTTCCATGCGCATTGTTGGGGCTTTCGTCTTAACTTGAATAGAAGATAATCGTGAAATCAGTCCGAAGTCCCATGCGTTAAAGTAAGATCCACTTAAAGTCCCAATGTTGCCCGCTAAGTTATCGAAACAGTTACTTGAGCAGGGTCCTCAATTACAAGACATAATTATTGAGAATAGGTCGGTCAGTAAGATGTACGCATTGAGACGTACAAACATATTGAGAAAAATTCGGTTTTTCATTCAATAGAACTCGCCCGGAAGCTGCCCCCTCTACCCTTCATTCCCTTACACTGGCCTGAAAATTTCTAGCATTTTGATATGAATATCAGTAACAACACAGTATTTTAAATCGTGAAAAAATTAAGTTAAATTATATTACTTACTAGCTTTATAAACCCGCGTTGCACGGGTGCACCCTTAGTAACCCTAATTAGTAGGGGTTTTTTATGTGAACTTTTATTTTATACCAACTGATCCCTCCACTGTGGTCCACTCCATCAGGATATTATAATCTCCTCCCATTCTGATATGAGGGGTTGATTTTATCCAGGCTCTTCCGGAGTTTGAGGGCTTTCCCATAGGGCCCTATTCAAATTGCCAGAACAGGGCCTGTTTATATTTCACAATTAGCGCAAAACGAAACTGCCCAAATGTGGGACATGGTGTGTTCATGGCATCGTTAAAACATATTTCTTTTAAAAAATAAGTTGAATTTTTTAATAGATTTTTAACTAGCTTTTTTAATCATATTTTAAAGAATAAGTTTTTGGTTGGTATTAATTATTTTATTAACATTCATCTGGGAACTATTTGCTAGCTTTCGTCTTAGTGATAGCTTCCGTCTTTATTTGATAGGGATAATTACAAACAGTACTTCCAAAAATTAAAGTAAGTGCTGAAAAAATAAAGTGTGCTCCAATGACCTAGTAGTAAAAAGTAATATGTAGAAGAAATTCGTCTCCAGCAAAAAAAAGCCTTTAAAAAACCTTTTTTCCAAACCGACTAGTGTACAATTTTTTAATGCTATAATCTACTACAACAGTCCGACGTAACAATAGGACTAAATAATATAATAGATATCAGCTAAATAACAAAAACCAAATTATTAAACCATTTATTTATATTTAAAAAAGTCAATTCAATCGAAATTATTTAAAATTTTATTTTTGATCGGTAAAATTTACCTATTTCGATCATTCTTGGCTATTTTTTGACGTTTTGTAGTAGGGAGTTTGATTGGTACAGAGATTCTTTGATGGCACAGATGGTTTGATTGTTACAGTTTTGGATTTGATAAATCGCGTCAAGGTTTAAAAAAAAAGTAATACTATTCATATCCGACATGTCCAAACTACAAGCAAGCGTCTGGTCGATAAAAACCAATGAGAAGCTTATTATTTTTTCTTACAGATGATTTGTGAATCACACAATTTGCAAAATCCTGCTTACCATATTGGACACATACTTAGCGTTAATTAAAAGTATGAATGATGTACATTAACTAAGAGGACAATAGTCAACTCAGGGGCTCATCAGAGTAAAAGGGTTTTAATCATTGCTTTAAAATAAACTATAAAGCATGCAGGTAATAACAAATATATATACTTTATATAAATATATACTTTATACTTTTCTTTCTTTTATACTTTAATTTTAATCTGATATTTTCTTCCTTTTGGGAATTTTTTGCCGTTTCTAATTAAAGATAATAAAATATTATTTACTGTTTTGGGCAAATAAGGAATTATTATTAGTACCAATGTCCTACCATTATAAGACCGATGTACATTTTAATTACAAACTATACGTTCTTACTTTATTAAAATATATAACTTGTATACAAAAACTAAAAAATGGTTAACAATTAAAAACTTTTATAGAAAAAAAAGCAAAATTATGAAGCACATTTTTTAACGTATCCTATTTTAAACCTTCCTTATTTCTAATGTATACGAAAACAATTGATATATCAATTCTCCAAATTATTTTCTTCATGCTCGTATTTGCACCCTGAACTCAACATTATAAAATTTAACATTTAAAAATAATTTTAAACTAATTAAAAAATGGTTAAACCTAATTGAAAAATGGTTAAACTTAATTCAAAAATAGTTCATTTCAAGCAATTTGTTTCAACTCGGAGATAAGCAGCTATTTCATATCATAAATTTGTAAAAAATATTACTTTTAACCAAAAAATATTATAAATGGCATTTTAAATGGAATTTTAAGGTAAGGTAAGTTCTTAATTATCATCGTACACTAGAGCTATGCAAGGGCTATTCGCAACGGGCGCCGTAATTTAGAGCCACAGTGTAGTGACGAGCAGACAACTGAGTAGGCACCCAATGCAACAGTTAAGGGCGACATCGTACGCAGCTTTTTTCCTTCTTTGAAGCATATTTAAGAAGTTGTTCCTTCTTTGAAGCGTTCCCTCTACACAGGGTATTACTCGTCGAACATTCCTGGATGTACAGGCCATTTTTAGGTTGGCAGTTATTTTGGGGATACCCGGACCCGAACCTGGGACCTTCGCGGGGACCGCGTGCAAGACGAACGCCTTAACCGGCTGGGCCCCCCAGCCCCCATGGAATTTTAAAGCTTGGTGTTCTTTAAATAATACATTGTTAATTATTTTGCTAGCTAAGCAAATAAAACATAAAATTTAATCTTATAATTATTTACACATTATATAACATATAGAAGGGGAAGCAAACGTTGAAAGGTGCGGGAAATATTGAAAAAAAAAACATTTTGTGTTTCGACATTTTTATAAAAATTTTAGACTGATTTTTGTGTTATATTCAAGTCAAACCCAGTTTGGCTACAGTGCAGGTAATGTGGAAACATGCAGATAAGGGTAAAGTGGAAATATACATTGCCATTACTCACTCACCCATAGTCCATATGTGTACTGTACAGCTGTAAGGAATACAATATGATAAAAGGGCTATAAGACTGTAAGGGGTACCCACATCAGCATGATAAATTTAATGCTTACAATTCAGTATTTCAACAACATTGATATTTTGTCATTTTAGGGTTTTTCTAAATTACCTTTAGTTGTTCAAAAATCGAAAAGCGTAGTAATCTTTTCGATTTCCTTTTTTATTGATTAATCACTTGTTTTTTTACTTTTAACTTATAGTCCCCTTTTTTAACACTTTAAAGACTGTTTAAAATAAATCAAGGTTATAATAATTTTTATTTTTTACAACTTTTAAATTCAGTTTGTTTCCACATTTGAGGTCCTTCCTTTAAATAATCACTCGAAGCTTTTTTATCTGCTGACGTAAAAATTCAGGGCAGTCATAATTCATAATTGTTTCAAACCATCAAGTCCCCCCCATGCGATTGGTATGTGTCTTCAATTTTGCTGTGTTGGAAAAATAGCTGTTAAATTAAAAAATTGATAATTTAAATTATGCCTCTCAGTAGGTAGTACTAACATATAATAAGCAAACATATAGCTTTTTAATTATGTTAAGCTAAAAAGAAACATGAGGAGAAACATGAATTATTTACTAAAAAAGAAGTTTGACGCCACTAAAACAAATGGTGGAAATTTTAAGAAAACCGCCTTTACTGTTAATAAGGAGGCACCTAATCAGTATTGCTAGTTAATGAAAAAATTATCTGATTATGCATATTTTATTTATTGTTGTTGGTTTTTTTATTTACCTAAGAATCAAATCTCCCATGAGATCAAGTTACTAAAGTATCCCCTAATTTATTTTTCTTATAGTCATCCGTTTGAACTTTAATGTATAGTAGATAAAATTGTAGGACGAATACTGCAAACTACTACTAACTACTGCAAACAAATAAATGAAAGTTTACACGAAATGGATACTTACAATTTTTAGACGTTCTTAAATATAAACATCTCAGAAATTTAATTTGATTTAAAATAAAATAAAAGCTATCACTTAAACCCTATAAAACAAACACCCGCTTTACTATGTGACACTGAAAAAAAAACCTATAAACTTGAACAACCTGATAAAGTTTTACGGTAGAAGCGGGTACCCGGTCGAAAGGTTCTGCAACAAGTGAGGCGAAAGCAACTAAAAATATCAGATTCGCCCCTTTATCCCGACTGGGCATGCGCAGAAGTTTAATGTGCCTATCTCTTCAAATAATGCATAAATAATCCTTAGCCAATTAAGAACCTATTACTCCTCATAGTTTTTCTATCCGCGTTGTTTTTTTGGCCCCCGTGATAGGTTTACTTCGGAAATGTTTTTCTAAGTTAAATTTAGAATAAGAGAGATGAGAATGTAGTATGCTAGGAAAACAAATTATACTGTTTTTTTAGGCAAACAACAAAGTTTTAGTTTGTTTCTTAGGTTGTTATTTATCATGTGCAGGGCCGTAGAGTGGATGGAATAACCATCCAAAGCAATGTTTTTATGTTTTTAAACCATATTTAATGTTAAACATTTAAAATTAGAAATTTTCTTAGAAGATTTAATTTGAATATGAGTACAGGAATAGTAATTTCAAACATAATTTTGACTTACTTTTTAAATTATCATCGAAAAGCACACCTCTTCAATTTGTAAGCAACAGTGTAGCCAAAATATCCCACTTGAACGTCTAAGAATAAAATACTCTTAATTCACTTTTGTCATTTTTTTGAGTACCTTGAATAGTACCTTGTGTTACATTCTTTGGAATATTTTATACTCTTATTTTAATAGTTATTTTTGCAACTAGTGTGAAATGTACGGTTTTTTTTAAACAAGTTGAATAAATTATTTTACGAGCGAGGTACGAGCGATTGAAATAAATTCACGAGTGTAAAAAAAGCTATTTTCAACGTGTTGCCATACGCTATTTTTTATAATAACGTGCAAAAAAGTATTTATTAAATTGGCATTTATTGATTGGCTTATTAATTATTTTATTATCACGTTCAAATTATTTGAAGGTGATTATTTATATTAATGATTATTTTAAAATCACGTGCAAAAAGTATTTCTTAGATTGGCATTGGAAATAAGACGCCAAATAAAGAATTTTACACCAATCAGTTGCTCTTATTTACTTTGTCGCACTACTGCGTAAAAGTATCTTTGTAACACGATTTCGTTAAAAGTTAGGTTTTTTTTCACGATATTATAAAAACTCTTTTTGTTTATAATATAGTGCAAAAAAACTAACCTTTTCAAATCAATAATCGTGGCAAAAGTTATGCATTAAACGAAATCGTGTTTCAAAGTTACTTTTACGCACTAGTGCGACAAAGTAAATAAGAGCATCTGATTGGAGTAAAATTCTTTATGTGAGCGTGATATTTTATTCGGTGGCTTTGTGATCGGTGTAAAATTCTTTATTTGAACGGTATTCTTTATTTGGCGTCTTCCGTGATTCTTTATTTCCAATGTCAATCTAAGAAATACTTTTTGCACGTGATTTTAAAAGAATCATTAATATAAATAATCACCTTCAAATCATTTGAACGTGTTATAAAATAATTAATAAGCCAATCAATAAATGCCAATTAAAAAAAATACTTTTTTGTCCGTTATTATAAAAAATAGTGTATGACAACACGTTGAAAATAGCCTTTTTTAAACTCGTGAAATAATTTATTCAACTCCTTTAAAAAAAAAGCCTTACTTTTCACACGAGTTGCATAAATAACTATTTTTTCACCCCGAAATGATAAATCAGCCTCATTTTAATTAATGTTTTGTGGCTGCAACATAGTTACTTTTTCAGAGCTGTTAAAATATTGAGAACAGAGCTTACTTAACTTGTTAATTCTAAACACAGATAAATATACCGATATATACTCAAGGACAAAATATGATATTCATTAGAAAAATTTGTTAAGAGATTTAAATACTATAACAGAAATATATTATCCACGATTCAACAGGAATTCACGCTTTAAAATGAGGTAAAGAGTACCTAAGTACAGAAAAATATCATCTAAATAGTCTGTCCCCAAAACATCATGGTAAATAATTTTGTTATTTTCTTGTAGAAATACAGAAAGTCAACAAGAAGTAATTATAAATACTTAAGTTATAGGAATGTAAAACTTACCAGTAGGATAAAAGCATAATAGTCGAATACGATTCGGCTCTGATCATTACAGAGTCTTAAAGGTATGTTTTTCAGCTTCCACACTACGTTTTTATAACGTAAAAAGTGGAAGGTTTTATAATCGTTCAGTCCGTCTGTCCGTCTGTCGGTCACCCACTTTCATAGCCCCAACCACAAATGATACAGGCAAGTGTGATACATAAAAAAATTCAGCGCTTCGAAGTACTTTAATTATTTAAGAAACTGCAAAATTTAAGGCTCATTTAAAAAGTATAAGAATCCATTTTTATTAGAATTAACATAGTCATTACCAAGAATGACTCGAGAAACTTTAATTCTTTTAAATAATAAATTTAAAAAAAATTATTTTTTCGACATCAATCAGTTTGAAAAAGACGTCAAATATATTTCACTAAGAAATTCTTTGTTCGTATGTTGATATGAAATGTTTTGGTTCTATTTAAAAGAGAGGAATATAACATATTTATTCTTGAAATATAAATTAATTTTCGCAAAACGTTAATAATTATTGAATAATTATTAAAGAAATAATTATTGAATTTTCGAAATAAAATAAATAAAACTAGCCAAATTTAGCGTGTAAATGTTTATATTAGAATTAGCATTGTGTTTGGCGACTTTTTTTCCTGTTGAACACATATGTTGTGTGGAGGCGGGCTAAGTAACAGATTCTGTTACAAACCTACTTGTTATAGTAATAACTTCCAAGCAGCATTAATCCTCGTTTATTTCAGACCCACTATTCTTAAGTATTTGTTTAAAGTAATTAACTGAAACTAATAATTCCAGACATTTACAACTAGGTCCCTCTTGGTTCTGAAGAACTTACAAAAAAAACAGTGATTGAAATAACAATGCCTTTAAATTCAATTTATTTCTTAAGTTCATTTGAAATTGCTCTTTCTAAACCTAGTTCTTATTTTATCAATAAGTGCAGTTTGTCTAAACTAAAACTTATCCTAGTACAATGCAAACTTAAAAGAAATCTGCACCATAAGAAAGATTAATACAGGTCTACTTGCCTTAATAATGCGCAAAATAAAGCTAAAAAATAATTAAAAGTCGCTTTTTACGTCCAAAAGTTTTGTCAACCATTACTATGTTTTACGTCAACCACTTTGTCAGAGCTAAAAATTATCCTAGTACAATGTGAACTAAAAAAAAATCTTCATTAAAAGAAAACTGATTAATTCAGGTCTACTTGTCTAATAATGCGCAAAATAAAGTTAAAAAGTAATTCAAAGTTCCTTTTTACGTCAATTTTTTTTTTTAAATACGGAGACCTTCAATTTCAAGCAAAACAGTTCAAAGCATTATCATTACAACCATTATATAAAGATAACTGAATTCATTTTTTTTAATGCTGCAGGTGCCAAATTTTATACTTCGTAGGGTCGATTGTCTTTTAAAATTTCCCCTGTCACCGTCTTTATAGTGACATCAATTCAATCAACTCCCTCAAAAAATACATCCATTGTAAACCTGCTATTATGACTCCATTTTCGAAAGAAGAAAACAAATATTTTTAGATGTCGTGATGTCCTTCTCTAATTGCCTCCCAGCGTAGCAGCAAACGACTTTAGAAGAACTTAAGACATTTCCGTGTAAGCAAGCGTTAATATTGGCACCCTGACAAGGAGAACACTTAAGACCGTTTGTTCCATGGAGTTATCATAATTCGATCCCATTTAAGGGATATAAAAACAGGCTATTTTTAAAGTTTAGTTGTCAACCCGTCTTGATTTTTTAAGAACTCATAATCTTACCACTCTATAGAGCTCAGATGTTGGCTTTGGAACATTTTGTTTAAATTTCATATTGTACAGATGTTTTTTTTAAATAAATATAACTTATCTTAAATTTCTTCAGTAGTATTCGTGAAAAACGACGAATTACTTCACGAATTGCTCCCATTCTAGTTTGCCTGTTAGGTAATGTTAAACGGAATTTGGGCAGGGAAATGTATGCTAGGGCGAAACTTTAGACGACTCGTTAAACGGATGATGTCAGACTCTATACATACATTCTGTTGTTAATACTCTTTCGAAATATTGTATCACAGATCGTTTACATAGAGAAGCAAATTGCGGAAGTGAACTTGTTCATGCTGAGATTGAATGTAATTTCCCTAAATTTAATTTTATTTATTAATTATTATATTCTGTAAGATATATAAGACCCCATACTTCCATTTAATTATAAATATAAAATTAAATAAAATTGAATGCTGAAATTAACGTCAGTGCAAGTTAACGTCTGCATCCTCAGAGGGGAAAAACACTCCGTCTGAATAACATCCAGTCAATGAAAGACAATTCACACATAGTGTTGCCTCGTAAAATATACCTATTTAAGTTTAAAAACAAGTTTAAAACAACAATGCATTCTATTGTTTTACATCATTATCCCTCTTGAGTCGTCGTGTCCCTTTCTGCTCTTTCGACAGGTTTGGATAGCTACGCGTCTCCATCCATCAACGCCAGCCAGTCAAAAACACATGCACTACAAAGCCTTGTTCTAATGTTTTCAGGAAACGAGATAGACCCCTGAAAAACTTCAGTTTCAGTTACTAATAGTACACCGTGTCTGAAATTGACTGTGATTGATAGTTGGAAAGGTTAATTTATATAGATCTTAACAGGGATGACCTAGGTTAATAGGGTGAAAACTAGTTAAGGTAAAAAAACATTTAAAAACAAACATCAATGCAGCATTCTCATAAATTTATATGCATCACCAGCAGTTTCAAAATGAAAACTTAAACAAAGATAATCCAGGTTTTTAGGATTCACTCTTACAGATGTTATAAGTAACAAATGGAAATATTTAATGTTAGTCCCTCTGGTTGACGTTCCTTACTTTTACCCATCCCAAAAAGTGAAATCCACTCTATAGGAAGGGCATTTTCGGCATGAAAAGGGGTGGATTTAAATCAACTGAGTAAACACGAATCGTTGTTTAAGAGTGAGTTTGTAATTCACATAAAACTTAAATGTTCAAAGTAAACATATTTTAAACTGCTAAAAATATTTTTAACTATTTCTGTCGAGTTGGATAAATATTTTTCTCAAAAATGCTCCCAAAAATATGCATTTGCTCCTAGATTTTTTTAGTTAATAGCACAATTTGCTTCAAAATTTTTGCATGCAATATCTGACACTGTATACAACGTAAACTTTGTATACTCTGGTTTTCTGTTGTTCCCCGAATATGATATAAAATTAAGAGTTGCATACTACTCTGAGCAGTAGGACCGCATTCTCCGTGCGTTGGACGTAAGGATAAATTTTAGAAGGTTTTTACTACCGAAAAATTGATTTGCTAAAGTTTAATTTTTCAGAAAATAGTTTATACCTAATTTTGTTCTACTTTATAAGAGCCTTAATTAATGTTAAAATTTATTTTGACTACTTACAACCAATTTTACTCTAAGAACTTTTAATTTTTATGTGAAAATTCATCAAATATTCTTTACTATTTTTTGCAAATTCCTTCACACTTTTGCGACACTAATGAGCATGAAAATTTACCAATAATTGTTTTTATTTTACTTTATAAAAACTTAACACTTTCTAAAACTGAACCCTATAAATTATTGAGTTCAGTGCAATCAATAGTAATACAAAATAATTGTTGTGTATATTTATTTTTCAAAAAATTCAGCACTACCAATTTTATGAAAAATGAATAGGACTAAAATAGTAATTTTCTTGAAAGTTTCACTAGCATCGATGTAAAAGTATTTAAATTAAACTTCTTCGTTCTTTGAAGCAGTTGACTTTCTACAGCAATCCGAGGCGCCCTTTTTGCAAAAATATCGGGCTATTCGAAACAGAGATTCGAATACGTCTGCAATTTGCACAAGGGATACTCCCAGCCAAATTCCAATAAATCCACCGATGTAACTGAAAGCTTCTACTTCCTAAAAAATTTAAAAAATAATTTGGTAATTCAATAAGAAATAATAAAACCATAAAATGATAAGAGACATTTTTGTTTAAGTAAGATAATAAAAATATCATTGTAACTAAATGCAAATACTCTACAAATACAATGAAACGTTCAAAGTAAAAACAAGATATTAAGGAAAAAATAATTGATAATATTTCAAAGAAAGCAAGCTAAAGTAGAGCCAAAGCTAGTCAAAGCTAAAAATTAATAGGCAAACTCAAAACGTGGTCTTGTTTATTATTTTTTTTTCTTATGACATTTTATTGCGGATTAAAATTTGATCAACAACTATAAAATAGTTTTTGTAAGTTATTATAACTAAACAATGTCTACAAATTAAGTATTTAAATAAATTATTTGAGAAATTACAATTTCCAATTGGATTTCGCTAAGAAAACTGATTTATATACATTAAACTTTCCATGGAAAAAATACTGTTTATGGTTGCGTATAATTGTTTGCAATTTTTATCACATTCATAATATATTAACATAGTAATTAGTATAGCAGGATTGTAGTTACCTGAAATTGCGGCTTGTGATGTAAAGCAATTATCTCTGAATCCTCAAAATCAATTGCTACCTTTATTAACCGACTGAAAAAAAATATTTTTTTTAAAAAATCAATTCTATTATTTACTAGCAAATTTATACCCGTTCTTCGCACGGAATAAAAAAATATCAAATAGATTATAAAATATGTGTACCATATACCCTGTTATAGGATCATAAACTTATTATTGTTTCCGCTCGTTATAAATTATAAAATCCCGTTTCATTGCCTTAAAATTCCAAAATGAAAAATACGCTATATAATGCACTCATAAATGTCATCACAATTCCCTCATAAATACATAAAACCTTTTAGCTCATTTGGCGCGTTTTGGGAAATAATTTGGCGAGAAAATAGATATAGATACCCACACCCATTATACAGCTCTAACACAATGACCTTCGAACAACCGACCGGCTTATAAATTATTTATAAAAGAAATTGCCTATTTGGCGAATTTTAGTTAATAATTTGGCGAGTTTGGCAACGTATTTGGCGAAAAAATAAAGACATAAAACACTAATAGCTCTAGTGCGATGGCCTTTATTAACCATCATAGTTCAGTAATAGCTTAACTATACATTTATTGCTTAAATATGCATACATGCAGTCAATCAATGAAAAAATCATCAAATAAACCCACAATAAAATCCGGGTATGAAGACTGGCGGAATTACGTCACTTGAAACGTGTCAATTATTTATCAAATAATGAATTTAGTTTCTGAAAGTAATGGCAAAAGAATAAAATAAACATTTTGAATTTTAAATGTTTTCGTTAAAAGTTTTATTTAATTTTTTCAGCCGATGGCATCAGGAAAGAGAAAAAATTATCGGATTTGAGCGAAAATGGTGTATTTTTTTCAGAAAATTCGAATTTACTCTAAAAATGGAACAAATATGAAAAAACTAAGCCTCAGATTCACACGTCGGTATTAATCTATCTTAAAAATTTCGAATTTCTGAGGGCAGTATAAGTAGCTCTTTTACGATCCGAAGACAAACAGACACACAGACTCTTTCTTTTATTATTATAGATATTTAACGCGTTATATTATAAAATAATTACTTATTGTATTCTAGCTCTCTCATACGGCAAGATAAGAATCAAAAGATGAATTAGTTTTAGTGATTACAATTGGAATTGAAAGAATGTCAAAATTTGTATAAAAATAATAAACATCACTTTTTAACTACGGCACATTCTCACTTTGCGAGAGTATTTGGGTGGTGCAGCAATCGCCAACAGGGTAATTTAGTGGAAAAGGTAAAAATTGAGTCAAAAGTGATCGTATACCTGGAATATTTTGGTATTTTTATTTTTTTTTTCAAAACTGTTCTACATTGTGTACATCCTTTTAATACAAGAAAGTGCATATTTTGAAAACTAATATGCCATGATAATTAAATCAATGTCAATTAGGAGTAACCCCGGAATTGTGGTATGGCAATGAGAACTACACATATGTTTGGAAATTAACTGAACTTGGAAGTTAAAAGATATATAGAAGTCGATTGGTACGTAAATTTCAGAATTTTTTTTCCAGCTAGTTATGCGCGAAATACAGCTAATGCACTATGTGTATCAGAACTTTCTTTACCTAATCGTGTCTATAATTAATTATAGTGACTTTTAAAAGAAAGTTAATTTTTATGTTAATAAAATGGTTCGAAGTGTTGCTAAAATAGCCAGCCGATTTTTTGAACTGCTAAACACTACACCTCTGTTATGTACACCTCTTCAGTATAAGCACTGAATAGGAAAATAAATAAACAATTAGAAAACTAACATCCGTGAACAACTGCTGCAGTTTTGAGAAGTTCAAGAAATTGACTAACTATTTAAGTAGCACTTTTTACAGTTTAATTGATAATAAATACAAATACAAACACAAAAATTGTCGACCAACAACAGGCCAGAGGCCCAGCAAGGTTAGTCCAAAATATTTATAACTCTCTACCTCTCTACCAGTCTCCAATAATTATCGAGATTCTTCTTGAATTATTCTACTATCTTTGAATAAATAACATAATCTGGTAAAGCATTCCACTCATTGACAACTCTATTGTAAAATTTAAAAATAATGTTTTCTTACCTTTTCTTTAATTGCTGACCATGTCCTCTGTATCGTCTATTTAAGTTAAAACCTAAGCCCCATATCTCCCTGCTTGGTGAATTTGAATAACTGAATTTAATAACCTCTTTTTCACCTAATTTCCAGGGAATACATGTTTAAAAATCTTAATATGTTATCATAATCGATACCAAATAGATAAACCCTCAATCTTTTTTTGGTATTAACGGCATTCAAAGGGTGCTCTATTTTACTAGAAATTTGATCACTTAATTCTGATACACAGTGCTCATGCGCTGTGAAGAAGTATTGTATTTAGTTACTCATAACTCGTTTGGAAATTTTAAAAATTCTTAAATTTACATACAATCTACTTCTATATTTCTTCTAAGATTCCTAAAAGTTTTCTTAATTTCCAAACATATACGTAGATTTTATAAGAAAAAAATGCAATTTTTCCCATAGCCCTTATATTTTATAAAATAGAACGGGTGCAATTTCTGTCGTTCTAAAAGGTAGATAAAATATAAATTAAGATAAAAAAAATTCTAAGCACAATGAATACTATAAAAATCAAGATAGCTGAAAATCAGAGACGCTCTTTGCTCAATATACTGCTTAAAACTGTGATCTCCAAGTTACTGGCAAATTATGGAAATTTTTAGTGTGAGTAACTAGCATTTTTAGAGTGCATATAAATGCAAAATGATGAAAAAATTGTGCGATAGAGGACTACTTATACATTTGTTTTATTTTACGAAATGTATCTTATCTTTTGTACGTTACATTACTATGGGCTTTTTGCGCAATGTGTTTTTTTACTCAAATTTGTAGTTATTCTATGATGTGCATCTATAAAGCTAATTTTCGAATGAAGGTCTAACTAAGGGACTAGACGGTCGGAAAACATTTTTAGCTCTACTAACAAAAATCGACAAAACTCAAAAATGGGGCGAAATAAAAAAAAATGCGATAAACTGCTAAAAAACCACAAAATATTTTGAGAACTTTCAAGAACAGCGGATAATTTATTCACGGATAACATTTTGGGGTTTATTGTACGTGCAAACTAAAATTTCTGTAGAAATTGTTTAAAAAATATGTCATGAATTTAAATCAGTAGATTTAAAAATCTGTTAGTAAAAGGTCACTAACACAGAATAAAGTACTTTCGAAATTAAAATATGCATGAAAATTATATATTTCTTACGATTGCTTGTTGTTTTCTTCTTTAGTCCACTGCAATAAAAAAATATGTGTTTGATTTTTTTTCTCAATTTTTTTTTAATTTTTTCTTTAACTTTTTATAAATATATAATTGCCAAGCATATTACCTCTGGTACTTCATAGATTTCTAAAACGTCATATGTATACTTCATTCGGCTGTAATAAATATTTTAAATTTGCTAATTAGTTTAAATTGATTAAAATATTTTTCAATTAACACTAAAAGTACACCACAAAATACAACGCAATAAATGAACAGATTGCAATAGCAGATTATCCAAATTCTAAAATTACCATCCTACTTCCGTATTTGTTTGGTTGAGGGTAAGATTTTTATTAAAAAAAAGTCGTGTTAAAACGGTAAACTATTTATTTTAAATTGATTTATATATTTCTAAAGTAAAATCTGATTTGCATGTCCAGAAAGTATTGTACAGACAGACTAACAGGCTACTTTAGTAACCAAATACGAATCACGTTATTAAAGAAAGGAACTAAGCAAAACACAAACAGTGTTTATCAGTGAAAAATTTTAATTATAATACATTCAAACATCGCATTACATGTAACAACAAAAGGCGCAACTGTCAAGATGGACGGGTCTTCTACTCCAAGAAGGGGAGAAGGGTTGAGATTGATTACTTCAACACCCGTCACAATGCCAATCCATCTTCTTCAACCTAAGCATTTTAAATACTAATTTATTTCAATTATTTATGGCGTCAGGCAATGGCAATCGTAACGAATAACTGTGCTCTGAGTTCTCTTATGAAATACTGGGTTTTCTACAAGTTAAATTGCTCCAGTCTTTTTAACAAGGACATGCACCGCTTCCAACTTGTGAGAGTGAAATTTATTCAACAATTTCTTTAGATGGATCGATTCATTTGTTAAAGCCGATACCGCAGTTACACTGCCCTGGGCGTTGCCTTGAGCGCCGCCTTGGGCAGCGATTTGGATTTGACCTTGGATTTCCAAAAGTTTTATTTAGGTGAAGTTGGCGAGCAATTGGCGAGTGATTCTATATCGCGAAATTTATTGAAATATCCGTTTTTTTACAGTTTTTAACTGTTTGTACGGGCATGGACTGGTTTTTTTTAACAGTACATGACTGTTTCTTAACGGGGCATGAGTGAATCTCTGCTGCCGGTCCTTGACCCTTATTTTACAGGGAATTTTTTTAAAGTGTATAGGAAAGCGTTTTTTTTTCTTGACTGTTTTTGTTTTCAAGAACTATTCTTTTCCGTAGTTATATTTTTAACTTTTAATGTCGGAACATTACTGAATAAAATCAGGTCAAGTAAAAAAGTGTTTATAGTATTGTCTGCCAAAAATTTCGAAATTATTAGTATTAAAAATATTAAGCTATCCACTCCAACCAGGTTTTAGGAATTTAATGCAAAATCTGGTTTAAAAATTAAATTTATTGATTACGAGTAAGATTATAATAAGAGATCGAATACTTTTATTAACATAGAAGCATTTTATTATCAAAATATTTTACAGTGTTAAATTTTGAATTTCATTCATATATGTGCTTGAATTTTACTTTCAAAATAATGAATGCGTCCTGTTTTAAATCAAAATATGTTAAGAAAAACCTCTATGAGAAAAACTCATAAAAATTCTATCTGAAGTTTTTATATAATTTTTCACCATGTAGGATCGCTTAAAAAAGAGAAAACCCGCCAAGATGGCTGCTCTTTACCTATGGTAACCCTTTCCTTTGAAGTCGCCGAAAGAAACCCAAACGAAATGGGAAGTTTTTGCTCTGGACGTTACTTTGGTTTTCCGCAGTTACACTGCCTTGAGCGATGCACGCTCAGGGCAGTGTAACTGCGGTATGACAGAGCGATGTGCTCACTCTCTGTTTAGGAGAAGGCCACGATTACTTGTTAGCGACTCTCATATAAGATGACATTTCCACGAAGTACAAAACAATATCCTGTATAAGATCTGCTATCGGAGAAAACATTTGCCAGTCACTGTCTGTCGCAATAGTTTTGTTTTCATCACTAACCCTTTCCCACATCTTAAATATTTAAAATTAGAGATAAAAAATAGTGTCAACTTACAAGCAGTCATCTTTACATTTGTTGAAGCAGTTAGAAAACGCTTTATCAGCTGCTCGATTCTGTTCTCTACTCAGATTCACGCAATGAGGCGATAGTATAAATTCTATAAAATATTAAACAACATTTTAAATAATTTAAAACTACAGAGTCAATACATAGACTGTAATTATATAGAAAGCCTATTTCAACATAAATTAAATTACACGAATGTCTCAAATATTAGATAACCTTACCCAAATGAAATAGAAAACTTTTAATTTTTAAGTTAATGAAAATACTATTTGGTTTGAAGGGAGAGGATGAAATGGAATCATTTGAGATGAAATTCATATTTTTTTTAAGTCTAAAGACGAATATAACAAATTTCTTTAAATTGTTGTCACTGAACTAACTCGTTCGAGAACAACATAGTCTTAGTTTCCTTCCAGAGAAAAATGTCAACCTTGTGAATGTGTTAAAGTATCAGTTGAACATTCAACTGATACTGATACATATAAGACATATAAAACGTTATATTTTGTATTGCGTCCAATAAGAAAATCAAGGTATTGTTTAAGGTCAATTGAATCTTACTCAACAAACGAGTAAGATTACATCGTATCTGAATGGGCAATGAGTTAAATTACAATAAAATTCTCAGCCGACTCAGTTGCAAGTAAAATTGATTGTAGAAATTGTCAAATATTTTGCTGTGTTCACAGGAGGATACAGCGTTATTTTAAAAACTATTCTAACATGAATAATCGCAAAGCTCTACGCCTAGTAGTTAAGAAGCTCTTGTGGATCAGACATAAAATCGTTTTTTATAAAGGCATAAAGCTTTGCGTTTTATAATTTAGATTTCTGTAAAACAAATATAATTAATCACTAGTTAAAAGGGTGCATGAAAATTGAATTAGAAAGAAATGCCTCCCATCGCACATTACATTTTTACACTCTGCTATCAAAAGTTCAGAACTCTTAAGAACACATTGCTCAGAGTTGTTTTCGTGTTGTAATTTTCAAAGTTTAATAGTTTAAAAAGAAACACATAATAAGGTGAGGAACTAAATAAAACCATACCTACACCACAAGTTCTTGTTTCACTTGGATAAATAACCATAGGGTGCACACACTTAAAACAATAAATTGATGCTTCTAAAGCACAGTATTCTTGGCATGACTGGAATTAAAAAAAATTATAAAATTGTGACAATTACATTACTAAGACCTCACTTCTTGCTATAAACATAGAACCTCTTTTTATTCGCGGTTATATATTGCATTATAATTTTAAATAATTTTATTTAAGCCAATTAAATCAAATGTTTTTTTATTATAAATTTTAAAGTTTTTAAAATGTTAAAAATAACAAGAAACGATATACAATTAAAAACGGTTTTCAGTGGTTGTGACGTATAAAGTAAAAGTTACTATTATTGCGAAACTCAACTGCACCATTTTGTTTTGAAATTTCTTGCTGTTCAAGGGATTTTCGAAGAAAGGGCGGCCAATTTTCTAACGAATCGAGACACTATTTACGTCACTTTGCAAATTATCACGTGACTTCATGCTTCAGGTTAATATCGGAATAAAGTAATTTTAAATTTAAATAAAAAACTAAAGGATTCTTTAAAAAATCTAAAAATAAGTTTTTCGTACCACTTAGGACTATATGCAATTGATTAAAAGCGAGAAAAAAAATCTGTAATTACCTAATATTTACTGAATTCATAATTATGGCAGAGCCATTGTTGTCTTCGATGGCTACGATAGTGCTCCTTCAATTAAGGACATGACTCACAGACGGCACATCAATTCCAAAATTAGCAAGACTGTGAACTATATTCCTGGTGTATGAAGTTTGTTGGACACAAAGATAATTTCTTGGTTAATGATACAAATAAGCAACGTATTATTACACTCATATCAGAGACCTTGACGAAAATTGGGTGCACTGTTCAACATGCTGGTGGAGATGTAGACTTCGATATTGTTCATTCTGCAGTACCATCATCCCAAATTAGAACTACCATCACTATTAGCGAGGATACAGACATGTTGAGTCTTTTGTTACACCATGCTAAAAGCAATGGTTTTAAACTGTACTTCCGGAGCGATATTAGACGTGGTTATCTACCAACGCGTGTACGATATTCTTGGAATTAAAGTCTTGCTGGGTAGTGATATTTGTAACAACATTTTGTTTTTACATGCTTTTACTGGTTCTGAATCTTAATCTGAATTTACTGGTTCTGACTGGTCAAGAATAATCTGGTCAAGTACCACAGTTATCGAACGTACTACACTGCGATGCAAAAGTTTAGACAATGACTTCATTTAGCTGTAAAATTTAGAATTGTGATAGTAGAATTACAAAAAAACCCTAAACATTAAAAATATATTTTGAAATGCTATAATTGAAACATAATTGTTTGATTTGCTATAGGAATATTTTTTTTCATAAAATAAAAATTTGTATGATGCGAAAGTTTAGACACAAATACGAGATTATGCTAATTTAAAGAAGATAATGGCCTAATTTCGCAATTTTATTGATGAATTGTATTTTTTTCATATGATAAATTAAAAAAAACATGATATTCAGTGAACTAAACAGATTTAATAACAATATTGGTTCCATTTACACCAAACAGACAATATAGCCACTTTAAATCTTTATTAAAATCATATTTGCTTCAAATGTACAATTAAACATCTCTAAATACGAACCGAATGCCTACCAGTCCATCACCTTAAAGTTTTGGCACGAATTCGTGGATTTAGAGACATGCATTGACCGATTTTCTTGATGAAAAGTGCAGTCTTTCCCATATAAAATCACAAAATAGTGACATGTTATTCTTTTTTACATAGTACAATGCAGAGATAGTCACCTCTTCAAAAACGACAAAAAAAAGTCGTCCATTACGTAAATACACTCCACACCATCACGAAAGTTCCTTCTTTGTACTGAAGTTTGAAATTTCTTGAGAAAAACGGTTTCTTTAAACAGGTTACAATTTAACCGGTCTCTTTAGTGCTATTTAAACACGTTCGGTTTAACCGAATATTGAAAAATAAGCTTTTGAAAACACTGGTTTTTCCCCTCAAAAACTCTAGCATCAAGGTGGAACGTTTATAATGGTGTGGAGAGAAATACGTTGATGAGACAGACTTTTTTGTCATTTTTGAAGAGGTGACTATCTCTGCATTGTACTAAAGTGCAAAAAAAGAATAATATGTCGCTATTTTGTGATTTTATATGGGAAAGACTGCACTTTTCATCAAGAAAATCGGTCAATGCATGTCCCTAAATCCACGAATTCGTGCCAAAACTTTAAGGTGATGGATTGGTAGGCATTCGGTTCGTATTTAGAGATGTTTAATTGTACATTTGAAGCAAATATGATTTGAATAAAGATTTAAAGTGGCTATATTGTCTGTTAGGAGTAAAACTGAACCAATATTGTTATTAAATATGTTTTGTTCACCGAATATCGTGTTTTTTTAATTTATCATATGAAAAAAATACAATTCATAAATAAAATTGCGAAATTTGGCCATTACTTACTTTAAATTCGCATAATCTCGTATTTGTGTCTAAACTTTTGCATCATACAAATTTTTATTTTGTGAAAAAAAATATGCTATAGCAAATCAAACAATTCTTAATATGTTTCAATTATAGCATTTCAAAATATATTCTTAATATGTTTTGGTTTTTTTTTGTATATCTACTATCACAATTCTAAATTTTACAGCTAAATGAAGTCATTGTCTAAACTTTTGCATAGCAGTGTACCAAATCAGTGTTCGGAAATCAAGAGAAAAGTTGGTTTCATAGAAAAAGGAAATTGGTTTCATGCATTCCATAACTTTCCGGAAGTCACTCATATATCTAGATCGCCGGCTCACTCCAACTTTTTGTGCGGTTTGCTACTTTCAAACAAAGTACTGGTGTATTCTTGCATTGCGAGGTTGTAAAGAGAACACACAGGCATTGATTTAAGCCAAGAAGCTTGTTGAATTTTTATAAATCCACTTCCTCGTGTCAACCAACCCCTGCTTTTAATAGACCGCATGAGCACTTGTTCTATCACCAGATCACTCCCTAATCCTGCCCATTGTTAAAGCATGCCGAGAATTAATTTTGCCGAGAGAACGCAAGCCAAATGGGTTTAAGGGATCTTTTACATGACTCAAAATCATATGACATGCGTGCCTACGATTTTCCCATCCAGAAAATCTAACGACTCAGCCGGTGCACCAACCCGCAAACTTGGGCTTATAAGCTGGACACATAAAAAAACATTTATTTTAATATTATAGTTATTGTCATATTAAAATTATCCATTAGAAAACATGTAATCTGATACTAAGAAATGCGAAAACATGAAAAAATGACCGCCATTTTGAATTGTTTTTTTGGGGTATTTCCCATGCTCGAATTTTGTCCGATTTTCGATATGCTAAAATACACCATTTTCTTATGCGAATGCCCTTTAAAATGATTCTGAAGCAATTTTGTCTAGGTTGATTGGGTTTTTTTCTTAGTTTGACTAGACTACGACGATTTTCGCATTCAGAAACTATATGTATTGAATTTGAAACTTAGTAAATCAGATTTTTTCATGGTTTTTATCTAACTGAATTGAAATATTTAATTTTTAGTAAATAATATACATATCATAAAAATTTTGTGTTTCCTTATTCGCATACCTTTTGGGATCGAGGTCCTTCTCTATTGTTTGAGAGCCAGACTTCTGTATAGTTCACGCAATCGGTTTTATAAGGATAAGGAAGAAGTTTCTCTTCGTGCTAAAGGAGAAAAATATCATCGAAACTTACCTTTATTTTTTTTTTTATGTTTAATATAAATATACATAATAAAGTTGAGTAAAATGTGTTAATAATAAAACATAATTTTTAAAGAAATATCTTAAATATGCTTATTTTGTTAACACTTTAGTTATGCAGGTTTTTTGTTTCCGCGTAATATGTGATAGGAATATCGTTATCGAATCCTTAGTTGTACGGCCACCAGGGCCATTTTAGGAGTGAAAGGGTTAAACTAAAAAAAAAAAATTCGTTAGTAAATTTATTAAAAAAAACATAATTCATTATTTTTATTAGATGATAGTTAAACTGAAGTAAATTTTCATTGTGGTGAGTATACATTTTTAAAGCACATTACATATACAAATAGTAATAATATAAAAAGTGCTTCCAAATCGTCGGTCCAACGACAAAACATCGAATGTGCTCATTCTAAGGATTCTTGATGTTTGAAAACGGTTGGCCAAACAGTTTCTGATTTTCAGTTACTGTGTTTTGCACATTTGTGGCTGCGTCATTTGACCATCGCATCGATATGTAATGAAAGATATGTACTGCCGAAGTTTTAAAAAAATCTTGAAGGAAAAATTTACCATGCTTATCGTTATCCTATATGAGTATCCAGGTCTAAGGAAAATTCCTTTCTCAAAAGGATTCACGGCTTCGAAAGGAGAGTGGATTGCAAATACCACCCCTGGTCTTTCATTTGGGCTGAAAACTTCCCTCTCTTCTGGATCAAACACAAACTCATGTAGAGACTTTTCCCCTGATGTAAATGAAACAGAATTTCTCAAATGTTAAGACCAGTCAATTAAAAATCAATCTTTGAAATCATTTTAAAGCCAATTTGCAGATACTTATGTTTATTTTATACTGAATCCTTGTATTACCATTTTTATGTATCCCACAGATTTAGAACTTCGTTATCAGAAACCAATATTTTTTTTACAATTTTGTTTATTGATCCAAGTTTTATTAAAATCATACGAAGTTAAACGGTTTTTTCTCGTGTTTAGTGACTGTATAAATATATAGTTCATCCTGAAATTGCTCTAAACTGTTATGATAAAAATAATGCAGCTTAAATTGACACATAACAACATAAAGGTTTTCTCAAACCGGAAAACATTAAAACTTATTATTGCTTAAAAGTATAAATAATTTACTTTGTCCTGCGCCCGTTCTTGGCAACTTGGCCATTTGATGCGGAACCTCCTAACATAAATAAATATTATGCGTAAAAAAAATCGCCACACAACTTTAGAGACACGAATTACATGCGTAAACAAGTTTCTGTCAATTTCGACACAATCTACATAATTGTAATACAGGGTATCCAAAACTAAACTGAAAGGGCTTCTGAAGTAATAAAGGAAATAACTATTAATTTTTGGTACTATTGATCACACACGGAGAGAATCCAGCAAAAAAAATTAATTCCAAAAATGGCCAATAGGAAATTTTCGGTGGCACTACTGTTGTTTCAATCCACAGTATTTACAAGTTCAAAAACGCAGCTCTTTGATGCCAAACTTTAATTTCCCCCCAACATTTAATGTTTTCATATTACTTGAAATTAAAAAAGTTTATAATAATTTATTTGATGATTTTAGGCTCCGAAACAAAACAATGATGCCAAATTTTCCTTAAAAGAATTGTTAATTAATTCTTTTAGTTGATTTTCTCTCCTACGTTCTTGTCTTCGACAGCCTCTCTTCCAAATTAATAGTAATTCCGTCTATTAGTTTGCCCTACAAAGAGCTCCGAATAAAATCAATTCATTTATAAACCCCTTGAATTCTTGCTCGTGTCTTTTGTTATTCATTTTACATCGTTAAGTTACAATGACTTATAAAAAATTATTTAGCTATACAAAAACCAAGTTTTGGGTATCTCCCGATTTCGTTTTCTACTATACATTCAATAAGGATATTTTAACGGTATTTAGAGGGTATTTTTTTTAAACTAACATGGGAGTGTACAATTCAGCAATAAATATTTTTTTAAAAAAAAATAACCTATCGTGTCTTCTAACAAATGTAATATCTAGTGACAAAGTGTTGTTTTAAGGTACTGATTCTGTTTTTCATATTCAGTTTCAGCATGCATTCAATATAATCAAATAAATAAGACAAGGATGTCGTATACTATCAATCGTATTCAAAAACTCCGGTTCAAAACGGTTGTATATATTCTACAATCTCAAAAAACATACATTTCAATCTCATATTTTGCCATTCCTTATTGCCCCAGAGACTTACGATATATCACGAAACAACAACGATATTTGTCCACAATCTACATACAATCTGTAAGCAATATGTGTCTTCCAGAACGTATTGTCTGAAGAAACCTGTATTCAGATTAAAAATATGTTACTGCGTTTAAAATTTCTAGAATAAAACTTTCCTACAATGGTTAACATACGGTAGCTGGCTAGCTCTCCGCTTTCTAAACAACAAACTATACTGAAATTTCATTTCAAGATTTTTGTTTTGTTTTTTCGCCATATTGCCAACTACGCATAGAGTACAATGATGTAAACATATATATATTTATTTATTCAGTTTATTTTATGATACGACATGAAATAAGTTATGTATGAATGACGACATGAATAAGTATAGTATTATGATGACACAAAAGTTGTCCCAAGTAAACCTTAAGCCTAATATAGGTAAATTTTGTCTAAGGCTGCGCAGCGTCCTTGACGTCCTTTTATTACCTTGTAACAAAAAAAAAACTGTCAAAAGGAATAATTTTTTCAATCGTCAAATTGTTTTGACAATTGAAGAATCCTCAAAAGTGAAACTTTTACATCTGATAGTTTAATTTTTTATCATCTTCCGCTATCTTCCCATACCTAAAATAATTCCTATCTTGACAATTCAATATTAATAAAAAAAATTTAGTTATTCAGAATATCAGTGAAACACTTCTACTCACACCATATATTTCTCATCTTCATTAGAGGTTCCAATGGACTGTTTACGCGTGAATAGAAAGAATAGCATGACGACAAACTTGTTAGCCCTTTCTTTCGTATTCTTGGATAGGGTCCACTTGCTTCTTTATCCCATCCCCTAATATATAATACAATGTACTTTAAGATGAATAAGGGGAGGACTGTTAAACTATATGAGTTTTCGAGTACCCTATCATGTCCATTTAATTTTATGCGTTATAAATAATTTAATTTTAAATGTTCAGGCATATTTGTACTTTAAGTAGACTAACAATAAATATTATAGCAAAAAATCCTAAAAGATGTATTTTTATCTATATAAATATTATAATTTAATCATATATTTGAATCTTAAATAGCCAACTAAGATAATTATCGACAAAAAATATTTGCTAATAATTATCAGATATTAAAATTACATTGCTTAAATTTTTGTTGAAAAAGTGCAAATGTAAACAACTTTGTAATGACATTTTAAGTAAATGTATATTTCATTATTTATATTTTTAGCCTACTTTTCTTTTTTTAAATTCGAAAGAATTAAAAAAATGAAAAAGTAGGTATTGACATTGCGGTCGATGTCCGTCTGTCCGTCTGTCCGTCTGTCCGTCTGTCCGTCTGTCTGTCCGTCCGTACCCCCCTTCCAAAATCGGTTCTATCATCGGATCTTAAAAATTCTTTTTTTGTTAGAAAGCTATAACCTCAGATACCCAACTTTTACTTTTTGTCCGTCTGTCTGTACGTCCGGACGGACATAAATCTACTATCTGTCGGCGAATTTCCCATTGAATTAGCATTGAAATTCAATTTTGAGTCATTTAAATCACTGTAGGTATTGAAATGCGGTTGATGTCCATCTGCCTGTCTGTCCATCTGTCTGTCTGTTCGTATGTCTGTCTGTTCGTATGTCTGTCCGTCTGTCTGTCCGCCTGTTCTGTCCGTTTGTCTGTCTGTCTGTACCCCCTTCCAAAATCGGTTCTAATCATCGGATCTTAAAAATTCTTTTTTTTGTTAGAAAGCTATGACCTCAGATACCCAACTTTCATACTTTTTGTCCGTCTACCTGTACGTCCGGACGGACATAAATCTACTATCTGTCGGCGAATTTCCCATTGAATTAGCATTGAAATTCAATTTTGAGTCATTTAAATCACTGTAGGTATTGAAAATGCGGTTGATGTCCATCTGTCTGTCTGTTCGTATGTCTGTCTGTTCGTATGTCTGTCCGTCTGTCTGTCCGCCTGTCTGTCCGCCTGTCTGTCCGTTTTGTCTGTCTGTCTGTACCCCCCTTCCAAAATCGGTTCTAATCATCGGATCTTAAAAATTCTTTTTTTGTTAGAAGCTATGACCTCAGATACCAAACTTTCATACTTTTTGTCCGTCTGTCTGTACGTCCGGACGGACATAAATCTACTATCTGTCGGCGAATTTCCCATTGAATTAGCATTGAAATTCAATTTTGAGTCATTTAAATCACTGTAGGTATTGAAATGCGGTTGATGTCCATCTGTCTGTCTGTCCATCTGTATGTCTGTTCGTATGTCTGTCCGTCTGTCTGTCCGCCTGTCTGTCCGTTTGTCTGTCTGTCTGTACCCCCTTCCAAAATCGGTTTCTAATCATCGGATCTTAAAAATTCTTTTTTTGTTAGAAAGCTATGACCTCAGATACCCAAATTTCATACTTTTTGTCCGTCTGTCTGTACGTCCGGACGGACATAAATCTAATATCTGTCGGCGAATTTCCCATTGAATTAGCATTGAAATTCAATTTTGAGTCATTTAAATCACTGTTTGCCAAATCAACAATGGCATGAGAAACTTTATTTAAACATATTTGAAGCAAAATAATAATTTCATGAATCAGTTTGGAATGACGTCATAAAATGTAGAACAATTTGATTCTTTGATTATTCATTAATTATCTACCAAGAAAGCGGCAAGGCATACTTTTTGCATGCAATTATGCTTAGTTTTAATTTACATTTCTTGTTTTTTAATGCAGTTCGGAGTAGTTTTCATTACTTTTGTTATTAATAAATATTTATTCTTCGAACTACAAATAAATCACGAGCAGATGATAAATAATATTTAATTAATTTGCGAACGAATATTAAGGAAATATTGATTTTGGCTTTTAGAGTTTAAATTACAGCTGGGTGCTTTGTTTTCGATTTTTTTTTTCCAATGTGTATAAATCTAGTGTAGAAACGGCTGTTGATGATATTTACTTTAGGAACCTAGTTTTTTTCCCGATTAGAACTTCAGTAAGTATTTAAGAACGGAAAGTAGGCTATTTTAGTTCTTTATGAACTTCTTGTTATTTATGTTCGCAATATTTAAAAAATATTCAAAGGTACTTTTTTCAGCACGTTTGTCTAGGAAACGAGTTTTCATAACCGATAAAAACAAGAAGTTCTTAAAGAACTAAAATAGCCTACTTTCCTGTTACTTAAATACTTACTGAAATTCTAATCAGGAAACAACCAGGTTCATAACAGTAAATATCAACAATCGTTTCTACACCAGATTTACACACATTAGGAAAAAAATAGCTAAACACAGCATCCAGCTTAGTTTAAACTTCTAAAAGCCAAAATTAACTATTTTCCTTAATATTCTTTCAAAAATAACTTAATATTATTTATTGTCTGCTCGATTTATTTACCGTTCGTAGAATAATTAAATATTTATTAATAACAAAAATAATGAAACGACTACAAACTGCATTAAAAAAATACATGTAAATTAAAACTAGGCA
>JAFNEN010001066.1:0-2500 GCA_019343175.1 Oedothorax gibbosus | reverse complement strand
ATTCACCAAATTATTTTCTACATACTCGTATTTGCAACTTGAACGCAACATTATAAAATTTAACATTTGTAAATAATTTTAAACTAATTAAAAAATGGTTAAACTTAATTGAAAAATGGTTAAACCTAATTTAAAAAATAGTTCATTTCAAACAATTTGTTTCCACTCGGAGATAAGCAGCTATTTCATATCATAAATTTGTAAAAAAAATACTTTTTTCCAAAAAAATATTATAAATGGCATTTTAAATGGAATTTTAAGGTATGGTCAGTTTTTAATTATCATTGCACTAGAGCTATGCTCGGGTTATTCGCAAAGGGCGTCGTCATTTAGAATCACAGTCAAGTGACGAGCAGACAACTGAGTAGACACACAATGCAATTGTTAAGGGCGACATCGTACGCAGCTTTTTTTTCCCTTCTTTGAAGCATATTTAACGTTCCCTCTACACTGGGTATTATTCGTCGAACATTTCTGGCTGCACTGGCCATTTTTAGGCCATTTAAAGCTTGGTGTTCTTTAATTAAGACATTGTTAATTATTTTGCTAGCTAAATGCTAGCAAATGAAACATAAAATTTAATCTTAGAATTATTTACACATTATATAACATATAGAAGGAGAGGCAAATGTTGAAAGATGCGGGAAATATTGGAAAAAAAAAATTTTTGTGTTTCGACATTTTTATAAAATTTGTAGACTGATTTTTGTGTTATATTCAAGTCAAACCCAGTTTGGCTACAGTGCAGGTAATGTGGAAACATGCAGATACGGGTAAAGTGGAAACATACATTGCCATTACTCACTTTCCCATAGTCCATGTGTGTACTGTACGATTGTAAGGAATACAAGATGATAAAAGGGCTATAAGTCTGTAAGGGGTACCCACATCAGCATGATAAATTTAATGCTTTCAATTCAGTATTTCAACAACATTAATATTTTGTCATTTTAGGGTTTTTCTAAATTACCTTTAGTTGTTCAAAAATCGAAAAGCGTAGTAAACTTTTCGATTTCCTTTTTTATTGATTAATCACTTGTTTTTTACTTTTAACTTATAGTCCCCTTTTTTAACACTTTAAAGACTGTTTAAAATAAATCAAGGTTATAATAATTTTTATTTGTTGGAACTTTTAAACTCAGTTTGTTTTCACATTTGAGGTCCTTCCTTTAACTAATCACACGAAGCTTTTTTATCTACTGACGTAAAAATTCAGGGCAGTCATAATTCATAATTGTTTCAAACCATCAAGTCCCCCCATGCGATTGGTATGTGTCTTCAATTTTCCTGTGTTGGAAAAATAGCTGTTAAATTAAAAATTGATAATTTAAATTATGCCTCTCAGTAGGTAGTACAAACATATAATAAGCGAACATATAGCTTTTTAATTATGTTAAGCTGAAAAAAAAAGAGAAACATGAATTATTTACTCAAAAAGAAGTTTGACGCCACTAAAACAAATGGTGGAAATTTTAAGAAAACCTCCTTTACTGTTAATAAGGAGGCACCTAATCAGTATTGCAAGTTTATGAAAAAATTATCTGGTTTTGCATATTTTATTTATTGTTGTTGGGTTTTTTTTTATTTACCTAAGAATCAAATCTCCCTTGAGATCAAGTTACCCAAGTCTCCTCTAATTTATTTTCTTATAGTAATCCGTTTGAACTTTAAGGTATGGTAGATAAAATTGTAGGACGAATACTGCAAACTACTACTAACTACTGCAAACAAATAAATGAAAGTTTACACGAAATTGATACTTACAATTTTTAGACGTTCCAAAATAATAACATCTCAGAAATTTAATTTGATTCTAAATAAAATAAAAGTTATCACTAAACGTTATAAAGCAAACACCCGCTTTAGTATGTAACACTGAAAAAAAAAAACTTATAAACTTGAACAACCTGATAAAGTTTTACGGTAGAGGCGGGTACCCGGTCGAAAGGTTCTGCAACAAGTGAGGCGAAAGCAACTAAAAATATCAGATTCGCCCCGCTGGCCCAACTGGGCATGCGCAGAAGTTTAATGCCTATCACTCCAAATAATGCATAAATAATCCTTAGCCTGCATAAATAATCCTTAGCCAGGACCTTATGTAACGCGATTTCGTTAAAAGCATCACTTTCGCCACGATTATTGATTTGAAAAAGTTAGAGTTTTTTTCATGATATTATAAAAACTCTTTTTTTATAATATAGTGCAAAAAAAACTAATTCTTTCAAATCAATAATCGTGGCAAAAGTGATGCTTTAAACGAAATCGTGTTTCAAAGTAACTTTTACACACTAGTGCGACAAAGTAAATAAGAGCATCTGATTGGAGTAAAATTCTTTATTTGAGCGTGATATTTTATTCGGCAGCTTTGTGATTGGTGTAAAATTCTTTATTTGAACGTGATTCTTTATTTGGCGTCTTATTTCCAATGTCAATCTAAGAAATACTTTTTGCACGTGATTTTAAAAAAATCATTAATATAAATAATCACCTTCAAATCATT
>JAFNEN010001065.1:50000-62500 GCA_019343175.1 Oedothorax gibbosus | reverse complement strand
ATCTGCATACATATGGCGATGTGTCCCGTTATTTTGAACTGAGGTCAAGTGATGATAAGGTGAGATTTTTTAATGTCATAGGCGACGTGGTACACACCCAGGTAAAGTGAACCCAGTTTTGAACCGCGGTCAAGTGACGAGGATGTAAGCTCATTGAGGGTGTACTAACGACGAACGTCATTTTTTGCACCCCGGTCAAGGGACGAGGTTGAAGGGACGGTAAAGGAACAAGGTTGAAGATTATGAACGACGGGAGTAGTTTTTTTTTGCTCCGCAGTCAAGAGACAAGGTTTAAAACTTAACGAGGGTTTGTGGCGATGTACCTAGTTATTTTGCACCTAGGTCAAGTGACGAGGATGAAAGATATTAGAAGGTTATTGACGATGAGTCTCGTTATTTTGCACCGCCGTCAAGTGACGAACATGTAAGCTACTAGAGAGTTAATGGTAACGGACCTCGTTATTTTACTCCCTGTTCAAGTGACGAGGATAATAGCTATTTCAGGATTACTAATGACGGGACTCTTTTCTCCCACCTCAGTCAAGTGACGAGGATAGAAGTTACTAAAATGATATTGGTGACCGGCCTCGTTTTTTGGCACCGCCGTCAAATGACGGGGATGAAACAAATTGGGGATTAATCACAGTCCAGTGACGAGGATGAAACCTTCTAGAAACTTACTAGGCGAAACAACTCATTATTTTACAAGTTGCTCAAGTGGCGAAGATGAAAGCATAAAGAGGAAAAAGGGCAACAGGACTCGTTATTTTGCACCATGGTCAAGTGACGAGGCTGAAAGCTGTTTTTTTATATCACAAACTGTTTTTAAATCGGCTGTTTTGTCTCTGTTTTAACCAAATCTTTTTTAATCAACTCTTTTGTCTGTTTTAATTAAATATTTTTAATTAGGAGTTTCTCCTGTAGTTGCTACACCAGAAAATAAATTATTATTAGTTATTTATTATTAATGATATTCTTTTGAATATTGTTATTTAAATTATTTAGTTATTCTTATATTTTTACATTTTTATATATTGTTATATTTTTAAATTTTTACATATTGTTATATTTTTATAAAATGTTATATTTTTAGGTACTGTTCTTATATTTTTTTTATTTATTTTATAAATGTATTATGGCAAATATTTATTTATTTTTATTCATTTTTATATTTTTATTCATGTTTAATTTAATTTTTATTTTTAATAAAATATAAATATTAATGTATTTTTATTCATTTTATAAAGGTAAGGTATAAGAGAAATTGATATGTACTCAATTTAATGCAAGTAATAAACAGAAACAAGTATTAATATAATGTAATTAAAAAATACTTTTATTGCGTAAATTTTAAAAAATATTAAGAAAACATATAATTCCATAATTAAATGACAATTATCACTCAGCAGTTTTAATGTAAAGTCAAATTCAAATAAAACGACCACTTTTATGACCATTCACAATTTTTTCAGGAAGTAGGAATTAATTCAATTGCTTTTTTCATATTTATAAAATTATATACAGATAATTAAAAAAAATACGCCTATTACAGTGTTTGTATTATATACATAAATTTTTAATTCAAATTCAAATCAATTTTTAATTGTTAACATACAGCTAGGATTGAAAATACACATCTTACTTACAATTTAATTCCATGTCTAAAAGAAATGTTTTTAAAAACAGAAATAGTGTCAATTGAAATATTTTGAATTTAGAAACAAAGTTAACAGCTTTCTTTTTTAATAATAATTGCAAAAAAACTCGACACAAATAATTTAAAAGTGTATGTAGAAAACTGAGTGTAGTAAACACGTTGCACCTTCTTGCAAGAGAAGAACAAATTGATAACGTTGCATACGAGAACAGCAGTTTATTTAAGAAAGTTTTTTAACTTTAACTTCAAAAATATATATTCGATTCTCTATAAGGACACTCTACTAGCTTATTATGTTGACAAATACAAAACAAAAAACTTAATATTTTGATACCAAAACGAAAAAATTCAATTCTTGGTTAGCTCAGTTAAACTAAAGCTAGGTAGTCTGACCCTATAAAATATGAACTCATTATTAAATAATAATTATCACTCAGCAGTTTTAATGTAAAGTCAAATTCAAATAAAACGACCACTTTTAAGACCAATTCACAATTTTTTCAGGAAGTAGGAATTAATTCAATTGCTTTTTTCATATTTATAAAATTATATACAGATAATTAAAAAAAATACGCCTATTACAGTGTTTGTATTATATACATACATTTTTAATTCAAATTCTAATCAATTTTTAAATTGTTAACATACAGCTAGGATTTGAAAATACACATCTTACTTACAATTTAATTCCATGTCTAAAAGAAATGTTTTTATAAACAGAAATAGTGTCAATTGAAAATATTTTTGAATTTAGAAACAAAGTTAACAGCTTTCTTTTTTAATAATAATTGCAAAAAAACTCGACACAAATAATTTAAAAGTGTATGTAGAAAACTGAGGTTAGTAAACACGTTGCACCTTCTTGCAAGAGAAGAACAAATTGATAAACGTTGCATACGAGGAACAGCAGTTTATTTAAGAAAGTTATTTTAACTTTAACTTCAAAAAATATATATTCGATTCTCTATAAGGACACTCTACTAGCTTATTATGTTGACAAATACAAAACAAAAAACTTAATATGTTGATACCAAAACGAAAAAATTCAAATTCTTGGTTAGCTCAGGTTAAACTAAAGCTAGGGTAGTCTGACCCTATAAAATATGAACTCATTATTAAATAATAATTATCACTCAGCAGTTTTAATGTAAAGTCAAATTCAAATAAAACGACCACTTTTAAGACCAATTCACAATTTTTTCAGGAAGTAGGAATTAATTCAATTGCTTTTTTCATATTTATAAAATTATATACAGATAATTAAAAAAATACGCCTATTACAGTGTTTGTATTATATACATACATTTTTAATTCAAATTCTAATCAATTTTTAAATTGTTAACATACAGCTAGGATTTGAAAATACACATCTTACTTACAATTTAATTCCATGTCTAAAAGAAATGTTTTTATAAACAGAAATAGTGTCAATTGAAAATATTTTTGAATTTAGAAACAAAGTTAACAGCTTTCTTTTTTAATAATAATTGCAAAAAAACTCGACACAAATAATTTAAAAGTGTATGTAGAAAACTGAGGTTAGTAAACACGTTGCACCTTCTTGCAAGAGAAGAACAAATTGATAAACGTTGCATACGAGGAACAGCAGTTTATTTAAGAAAGTTATTTTAACTTTAACTTCAAAAAATATATATTCGATTCTCTATAAGGACACTCTACTAGCTTATTATGTTGACAAATACAAAACAAAAAACTTAATATGTTGATACCAAAACGAAAAAATTCAAATTCTTGGTTAGCTCAGGTTAAACTAAAGCTAGGGTAGTCTGACCCTATAAAATATGAACTCATTATTAAATAATAATTATCACTCAGCAGTTTTAATGTAAAGTCAAATTCAAATAAAACGACAACTTTTATGACCAATTCACAATTTTTTCAGGAAGTAGGAATTAATTCAATTGCTTTTTTATATTTATAAAATTATATACAGATAATTAAAAAAATACGCCTATTACAGTGTTTGTATTATATACATAAATTTTTAATTCAAATTCTAATCAATTTTAAATTGTTAACATACAGCTAGGATTTGAAATACACATCTTACTTACAATTTAATTCCATGTCTAAAAGAAATGTTTTTATAAACAGAAATTGAATGTCAATGAAATTGAGTCAATTGAAAATATTTTTGAATTTAGAAACAAAGTTAACAGCTTCTTTTTAATAATAATTGCAAAAAAACGACACAAATATTTAAAAGTGTATGTAGAAAACTGAGGTTAGTAAACACGTTGCACCTTCTTGCAAGAGAAGAACAAATTGATAACGTTTCATACGAGGAACAGCAGTTTATTTAAGAAAGTTATTTTAACTTTAACTTCAAAAAATATATATTCGATTCTCTATAAGGACACTCTACTAGCTTATTATGTTGACAAATACAAAACAAAAAACTTAATATGTTGATACCAAAACGAAAAAATTCAAATTCTTGGTTAGCTCAGGTTAAACTAAAGCTAGGGTAGTCTGACCCTATAAAATATGAACTCATTATTAAATAATAATTATCACTCAGCAGTTTTAATGTAAAGTCAAATTCAAATAAAACGACCACTTTTATGACCAATTCACAATTTTTTCAGGTAGTAGGAATTAATTCAATTGCTAGTTTTATATTTATAAAATTATATTCAGCTAATTAAAAAAATACGATTGTTACAGTGTTTGTACAATGTACATAAATTTTAAAAGTAAGTTGCAATCAAATTTTAAATTGTTAAAATATAGTTAGAATTTGAATGTACACTACTCCTCCATTTTAGCAATTTATTTTCATGTTTGAAAAATATTTTTGAAAATATTTCAGAAATAATATCAATTTGAATGATGCACCTTGAAACAAGTTACACCTTGTCGTTAAACATTTTAAAATTTTGTTTAATGAATAATATTTCTTGAAGGTGCTTGCTTTTCAAGCGATTGCGTCGTTCGGTCAAAACTTGACCAGCCGCTGAAAAAATGCGTTCTGCGGGGCATGACGTGGCCGGAATTGCCAAATATTTATACGCCAAATATTTTAATTTGCTAGTTGACTTCTTCCAATAGTCTACTGCATTTTCTGAGTGTCCAATGTTAGGTTTTTCGACATACTGCCTAACATCGATTATAGCATCAGATGTCGGATTGGATGTTGGTAATGGGTCCTCCAGGAACGAAAGCAAGTCCCTTACTTTAGACTCTTTAACAGCTTCTTTTTCCTGCCTGCTGGATATTTGGGAATAGCTAGAGTCCAAAGAAAGGAAGTGAGCATATTCGTTTTGAAGGTATTTTATAGCACCTTCAACATCATACTCCGTTTTGAACCTTTTTTTTTTTTTACTTTGGATTTAGCAAGCTGGCTAAAATGCAATAGCTTCTTTTTTCGTATGGCTTTAATCGTTTGTTTACTGACTCTGTAATACAATTAAGAACAGCATTGGGCAAATCTTGTAAATCAGTACTTGCTAAATCCACTAGCTTCAGGGCCAAACCTTTCAGCACCGGCAATATGATGCATAAAGAAGAATAAGATTCCCCTGAAACCATTGAAGTGGCTACTTCAAACGGTTGGTATATTGTTATGAGTCCGTCTATAATTTTATAATCCTCTGCAGTAAGATTTTCAGGTGCTCTCTCGCACTGGCTTATGGCAAGTGTCAAATCTTGCCTGATTATTCGGAGTCTTTCTAGCATGTAGTACACACTGTTCCAGCGTGTATCTACTTGCTGTAAGAGCTTCAATTCTAGATTGCCATTTTCCCTTTGAATTTGTTTAAGCTTTTCACTGGCCAGTGTACTATGTCTAAAGAAAGTTACGATTTTTTTGCATTTTGACAAAAATTCAGCTAACCCTTTAACTTTGAAAGAATCAGTCACTGTCAGGTTTAAAGTATGTGCCAAACACGGTATGTGCTTAATGTGTAGCAGATCAGCACAATTCAACATAGTAGATAAATTGTCCGTAACCATAGAGATTACTTTGTCTCTGCATCCCCAAGATGATAAGGAATCATCAATAACCTGAAATATATATAAAAAAATTAATAAAATGATTAAAAAAAATCAAGTTGGGCGATTTGAATTTTTTTACACTGTGTCAGACTTAAAAATTTGTTCACATTTCCACTCAAAAACTACAATTATTTAGAGTATTTTTGTTTAATTTTTCGAAATTTATTTTTAAGACTCACCCTAGTTTGACTTATTATGAGCAACAACAGAAATTTCTGAATTTTAATACAATAATAATAATAATAATAATAATAACAATAATAATAAGAATAGTAATAATAATAGTAATAATAATGATAATAATAATAATAAACAATAATTATAAAAATAATAAATAATAAAAATAATAAATAATAAAAATAATAAATAATAAAAATAATAAATAATAAAAATAATAAAATAATAAATAATAAATAATAAATAATAAAAATAATAAATAATAAAAATAATAAATAATAAAAATAATAAATAATAAAAATAATAAATAATAAAAATAATAAATAATAAAAATAATAAATAATAAAAATAATAAATAATAAAAATAACATTCTTCTGCATTTCTATTTACCATTCATAACAATTCAAGCATGCACTATGAAACTTTTGTGTAACGTTTTAGGCTAAAAATGTCATGAAACGTTTCCTCCGTAAAAACGGTTGCACCACATGCTGCAACTGGTTTTACGGAGTAACCTTCCATCAAATTGTGAAAGTATGCAGAAAACCTTACATAAACAAAAAAAATCATGCAATTTTATTTTAAGTCATTAATGTTGTTAGGATGGCATTTGTGAACCCACTAGCAAATAGATATTCGAATTATAAAAAATAATTGTAGGTAACTTTTGCCATAAAATACTTTCTACAAGTTTTATGGCGTAACGTTAACTAAACTTTTAACATGGACTTAATCTTCAAGATATAATTTCGCATCAATTTAACATATTTTTATTCTGAGAAATCAAAAGTAAAAACTGTTGTGGCAATATTTTACGTCCGACACCTATAGAATTGCCCAATATCAGTAGGAAAAGCAGCCAATGCGATATTTTTTTTTATCTGTAACTTGCTTTAGTGCAGTTACAAATATTATGGTGTTAAAATAGTTGTTAAATAATAAATATAATTAAAAAAATTGAATAAACTTTAAAAATTTGGCAAAATACAATTAGTTTTTTTTTTACAACCAATTAAAGGAAACAGATGAAAAAGCAAAAAACAATAAAATAATGAAATAACTTATCCAAATGCAAAATTTGGTGTCCAAAAAAAATTGCAAGTTTAGTTAATATTTGATTCGCAACATTGCAAACAATACCTAAACAAAATCTTTAGCAAAAAAAAAGTATAATAAAAATGTACATAGATTATTAAAATACTTGAGTTAATTATTTCTTATGCCATTTTTTTGCTAAAGGGGTAATAACATGCAAAATTATCATTTCTGTAGTGTAAGTCACGTTTGTAAAAAGGGATTATTAAAACAACTTTTAAGATTAAATGAAAAAAAATGTGGAAACGTGGAAATAGTTGATCTACACTTATTATAACTAAATAATGTAATATACTTTATTTAATTTGATTTATTTTTAAAATTTAAAAATCTTTTAATCTTCTCTTAAATCGTGAATTACACTACAAGATGGGATATAGAGATAACACATTTTATTACTTATATGACGTAATGCTAAATTCATCAAATAAATTTTTTAATTACAGACAAGAAAATAAAAAAAGGTTTTTGGTTAATTTAATTCATCTGTATAAAAAATAACAATTCGAAAGCAAGTAGTATGAGTTATCTCCCTCCAATTATTCGATAGGTTCAAACCATACGTCCAACCTATTTTAAGTCACAACACCAGGTGCTTTGGACTAAATTGAAGAGTCTAGTGGAAAACGTGCTAAGTGACATTTTTGAAAAAATTGAGAAGTTTGTGTAAATGAACATATTACTAACTTCTTTAACGATAACAAGTTTCCACTTTTTCATCAACTTTAAGTTTAGTATATTTTTTACGCTTTACAAGTTTCGTTTTCAACAGAGCTGAGTGCAAACGAAAACTTTTAAAGCTCATTTTCTCGTTTTCACCTTTTTGTCACTTAGCACGTTCTTCCACTAAGCTCTTCAATTGTTTATATTTAGAAAGGATTCGCAATCAAATGATTAATTTCATTTGTGTTTTTTTTTTGCAGATGTTTTATGAATATGACCCACTATAAGACACATTGGAGATGCAAAACTTTTGAAAGGTTTTAGTTCCTAATATGCAACAATATTTTTTTCGAGTTAATCAAACTTATTTGACACATCCTTATCATAATAATTTTTTGCACCGTTTACTATTAATTGCTTTTGCATTGTTTTCTGTAAATTTTTTTATTCAACAGTGTCTTGTACACTTTTCAAACTATTTTAAACGTAAATGTAATTGGACCACTAGTATAATCAGCAAGATTTATTGAACCTCGGTTTCGTATATTTCAATACTTATGTAAATACATATGTTAAGGATACACACATAAATAAAAAAAAATCAATCGACGGAGAATATAGAAGTTTTGTCAATTTTCAAGAAACTGAAAACATCAGTTGTATTTAGACATTTAAAAGGAAACAAACCAAAGATGTTTGAAATTTGATACTAGAATTTTTCTTATTTGTTAAAAGTACGAAAATACTTTTTTTTAATATCAATGTTTAATCTATATAATGAAATCTGAAACCTGTACCTATTTTTTCGTTGTTTGATAAAATGTTTATTTAAAAAAAATAGTCATATGAATTTAAAATATGTAAACTAATCTTAAAGTTACTTACTTGCGCCAGATTTTCTGCACTGTGGCTCCCTTCCACCTTTATCACGGAAAGTAATGGGGAAACAAGTTTGTCTTTCGCAATGAAATGGCCCGTTATAGCTAAGATGCCTTCATTTGCAGTGGATGTCCACATATCCGCCGTTATGCTGAGGGTCTCGGATTCTCGAACGGCCTTCATTACTTCAACTTTAAGCTCAGAATACATCTGAGGTAAAAGTTTGTTCGTCAGTGTAGCCGTATCAGGGAGAACGTATTTGTTGTCTAGAGCAGCAACAAATTCTCGTAAGCCCTCACGTTCTCCCATTCTCAACGGCTCCATATCTACAGCAATCATTTTGGTAAATAATTTATCTAGATGTTTCTTTCTTGACGATCCTTCGTCGTAGTACAGATGTCGATGAACATAGTCCTTTACGGAACCCCGTGATGATGATGCAGGTTGGTTATTGTCCTGCAAAGCAGGTTCCGCTAGCATTTCGCACATGTTATCCGGGTGTTTCCTTTTCAAATGATCTCTTAAATTGCTAGTGTTATTGCAATATTTGTATTGCTTGGAGCACAACATACATATAACCATATTATCTTCTTCACGTCTTTGGAAAAAATCCCAAACGCGGGACTTTTTTTTGTTCATTTTTAGCTCTCAAAGATAGCTCTAAAAATCATCCACCGAGAGGCACGAGAAATAGATAAATGAAGAAAAATCGAATAAACAGACGATACTTTAAAAAGTTTATTTGCAAACGATAATATCTGCAAACTACTTTTGTTTAAACTTGAATCGATGTTTTTATATACTTTAAAATTAAACTTTTTTAAGCTTTAACATTTGAAGCATAGGGTTTATATAAAATCGTTTGAATGTATTTTATTTCATTAATTTAGTATAAAAATAAAAGCTGCAACGATAATTTTTTTTAACTGTTAACTAAAAAATAGGAAAAATAGTCTGCGGAAAATAGACTTCTGCGATGAAGGCTGTGGTTCTTTGACATCCGTATATAGTCAAGGGGATACATTTGATACCTTTTGTACAGACGAATGTACAAAAAAATTTAAAATATACATATCTGATATCATACCCTTGAAACACATAAAAAAAACAGAATTTTCGAAATCGAAATATTAAAACAGAAATTGAGAGGGATATGTGCAGATAGACGGACAGAGAAAAAGACGAAAAAGTGTACAAAGAAACGGACAAGACAAAGTATCAAGTGTATATGATATCAAAATTCTCAATAAAAAAATTGTAACAAAGGTTTAAAATCGGGCAGTAAGAACGAGTTTGAAATGTGGTACAGACAGACTTTCAGACGGACGAAAATCTTTACCACGTCAAAAACCAACAATTCATTTTTTAAAAAAATATTTCAATTGCAAAGAAAAGGGAGTAAATAACATTCCAATGAGTTCGATACTTGACCTAGTTTATAAATTACAATGCCCGTAACCAATTAACTTTTATCCTCGTCACTTGACCCCTGTGCAAAATAACGAGGCCTGCTGCCATTTTTCCTCATATGGCTTTCATCCTCGCCACTTGAGCGCCATGTGAAATAACGATTTACTTCGACAATAAACTTCTAGAAGATTTCATCCTCGTCACTTTAATATAGTGCAAAAATTTGACGTCTGTCGCCATACCTTCAAATGGCGTCCCTGTACAGCGGCGCAAAATAACGAAGCCCGTCTCCATCAACCTTTCCGTAGTTTCCGTAGTTCCGTAGAGCAGCCAAAAATGTCCGACGAATAATACTCCGTGTATAGGAAGTGCACGTTAAATATGCTCCAAAGTCCCAACGCTGCGTACGATGTCGCCCTTAACGTCGCATTGGGTGCCTTGTTGCATTGGGTGCCTACTCAGGTGTCGGCTCGTCACTTGACTGTGGTTCTAAAATACGACGCCCGTCGCCAATAGCCCTCGTGTAGCTCTAGTGCGACGATAATTCAAACTAAACTAAACTTGAATTCAGGTTGCACTAGAGCTACACGGGGGATTTATTTGTTTATACATATGTATACTATACACATATACACACACACATATATATATATATATATATATATATATATATATATATATATATATATATATATATATATATATATATATATATATATATATATATATATATATATATATATATATATATATATATATATATAATATATATATATATATATATATATATATATATATATATATATATATATTATATATATATATATATATATATATATCGATAAGTATACAGATATCGATACATATATCGATAAGTATAACGATATCGATACATATATCGATAAGTATAACGATATCGATACATATATCGATAAGTATATCGATATCGATACATATATCGATAAGTATATCGATATCGATACATATATCGATAAGTATATCGATATCGATACATATATCGATAAGTATAACGATATCGATACATATATCGATATGTATATCGATATCGATACATATATCGATATGTATATCGATATCGATACATATATCGATATCGATACATATATCGATATCGATACATATATCGATATGTATATCGATATCGATACATATATCGATATGTATATCGATATCGATACATATGTCGATACGTATATCGATATCGATACATATATCGATATGTATATCGATATCGATACATATATCGATATGTATATCGATATCGATACATATATCGATAAGTATATCGATATCGATACATATATCGATAAGTATATCGATATCGATACATATATCGATAAGTATAACGATATCGATGCATATATCGATAAGTATATCGATATCGATGCATATATCGATAAGTATATCGATATCGATGCATATATCGATATGTATAATCGATATCGATACATATATCGATAAGTATATACGATATCGATACATATATCGATATGTATAACGATATCGATACATATATCGATATGTATAATCGATATCGATAACATATATCGATATGTATATCGATATCGATACATATATCGATATCGATAATATATCGATATCGATACATATATCGATATGTATATCGATATCGATACATATATCGATATGTATATCGATATCGATACATATATCGATAGGTATATCGATATCGATACATATATCGATATGTATATCGATATCGATACATATATCGATATGTATATCGATATCGATACATATATCGATATGTATATCGATATCGATACATATATCGATATGTATATCGATATCGATACATATATCGATATGTATATCGATATCGATACATATATCGATATGTATATCGATATCGATACATATATCGATATGTATATCGATATCGATACATATATCGATATGTATATCGATACGTATATCGATATGTATATCGATACATATATCGATATGTATATCGATATCGATACATATATCGATACGTATATCGATATCGATACGTATATCGATATCGATACGTATATCGATATCGATACGTATATCGATATGTATATCGATATCGATACATATATCGATATGTATATCGATATCGATACATATATCGATATGTATATCGATTCATATATCGATATCGATACGTATATCGATACGTATATCGATATCGATATATGTATCGATATCGATATACATATCGATATATGTATCGATATCGATATACGTATCGATATACGTATCGATATCGATATACGTATCGATATCGATATACGTATCAATATCGATATACGTATCGATATCGATATACGTATCGATATCGATATATGAATCGATATACATATCGATATATGTATCGATATCGATATACATATCGATATATGTATCGATATCGATATACATATCGATATATGTATCGATATTGATATACATATCGATATATGTATCGATATCGATATACGTATCGATATACGTATCGATATCGATATACGTATCGATATCGATATACGTATCGATATCGATATATGAATCGATATACATATCGATATATGTATCGATATACATATCGATATA
>JAFNEN010001065.1:32500-45000 GCA_019343175.1 Oedothorax gibbosus | reverse complement strand
CATACTGTTGGATGTATTTTCAAATGTATGTGTTGCGTCTCATAGAATTTTTAATGTATATTTACATATCATGTTTTAAAGCTTGATAAATAGCGTTGAAATTCCAAAAAGAGCTATTATAAACATGGGAGAATAATTTTTAAAAAAAGAATATTTAATTTTTTTGCACATATATATCTTTCCCTTAAAATGACTCCTCAATAACATTTCAAAATTTAAAATGACAATAGGTTGTGCAAATGCTGAGCTTTTGTATTTTCTTTTATATATGTTGGCACTTTGTTTTGTATTTTACAAAAAAAATGCATTATTCTACATTAGATTCTGCTGCCTCTGTAACTTGGCATCTAATCAGATTTTAAAATATATATATATATATTAGGTATAAAAACTGTACATAATGTACTATTTTTTGTTTTTTTTTGTACTGAAAATGTTCGTCTTAGATGTGCTAGCCAAGATACCTACCCATATTATTAACTAAAGGTTCACAATTTTTAATCCAAATTCGCCCATACGCTCTTTATACTAGAATTTAGGTGTTTTTTTTTTGTCTGTGTAAGTTAAACTTCTTGACGTCATTTTTTCATTATCCCCATAAATTCTCGAGGGGATTTATTTGGGTGAGTTCGCAGGCCAAGGAAGTATACAGTTATGATCTTCTCTTTGAGCCATTTAGTTGTTGATTTGGAAGTGTGAGAAGAAGTTAAATCTTTCTGAAACAAGAAATCGCCATCACATTAATCCTCAACATGAAGGAATCATGAAATATTCAAAAATTTCTTGATAGACTTCTGAATTAACTGTAGTGGAAACAATACACAACCTAGCTAACATGCAGTCTTATAACAAGACAGAGCTCGCAAATTTAACAGAACGTTTTTAACTCTTTATTATATGCTGCGCATTTATTAATTGCTGCGCATTTATTAATATGCTGCGCATTTATTAATTGCTGCGCAATTCCCATTGGCCGCTTCGCGGCCGGCTGGTCACTGTAACTTTTCCAACCCAACTTTGCACAGGCCTATGCATATTTTACAATCCAGGTCTGTGTGAGTAGAAGATTCACAAATATTCAAATTTACTATGCCAACGTCAAGCTGACGTCACTGAAATAACTGTACTTATACTGATGTTATCTATAGTTTGCTGTGATTTGCCTTTGCTTGCCTAACTTGTATTATTTATGATCTTATAGTGAAATAAACCTGATCACTTTAATATTATCTTGTTTGACCTGTTTCGTTTGCCCTCCACCACAGTGGTTATGGGCCCAGGTCTTAAACGCATTTTGCACTTTAAATAGTTTAAAGCTGAAGTTAGAAGTATGGAGGATTTTGGTAGAGGTATATTGGATTTCCCTAAACTAAAGGGATCAGCTAATTTTAGAGAATGGCGTGTTGATGTCGAGATGTTGCTAAGAGATCGAGGCCTTCATGGGATCGTCTTAGAGACCGAGTCACCCCCAGCAGATACTGCATCCACTAAAGAGAAGAACGACTTTGCCAGACGTCAGGATAAAGCCATATCTGTCATCTACCGTGCCTTGGAGCCCGGGATCAAGCCGCTGATTGTGGACGAGAAAGATCCTGCCAAAGCCTGGTTGATTCTTCAACAGAACTTGGAGCCCTCATGTAAAGCCTTGATTGGAAGGTTACTTGCTGAATTTTTTGGAGCGGAGATGAAGAAAGGTGAGACTGTTTCAATATATCTTGCCCGTCTCCAAGACCTGAAACGGCAACTAAAGAACTTGAATTGCAGTGTTGATGACAGTCACTTAGCCTATAAAATGATTTCCAATTTACCTGAGCGGTTTATGCTCATAGTACAACAATTGTATCAATTACCTGATGCTGAATTTACTTCGGTAAATGTTTCTCAAGCTTTGTTAGCAGAAGAAGGTAGATTACAAAATGTAAATACACAAAATAGTAATTTTGATTGTTCTTCGTATGTTAATGTTACTGATAAACATTTGCAATTTAAAGATAAGGATAAACGAATAAATAATAATCAAAATGGAAGGTTTTCAAAAATGAAATGCTTTAAATGTGGTAAATTAGGTCATGGATATCGTTTTTGTAAATATAAAGAATCTGAGAAATCACGTTCATTTGGAGAATCGTCCAAATATGCTAATGACGGTGGGTGGTATGCAGAAGCCTGTATTTTGGAAAGTCCGAAAGACATTGACTTTATATTCGACTCCGGGGCATCGCACCATTTTTGTCATGATCGTGATCTATTTACCGAATTTGAATGTACGACGAAAACGGTTAAGCAGGGTAAAGGGAATATTGAAGCTAGAGGTATAGGCAAAATAGTTTTAAATTTGAAAGGGTTAAATGGCCAAGTGCACATATCCGTATCGGATGTATATTACGTACCTGGATTAAATAGAAATTTACTAAGTTTAGGTGTAATTGAACAGAAAGGGTTTAGCTACGAAGGTAAAGGTGGATTTCTGTCTATTTATGATCCAACGGGACAGCTTTTTCTGAAAGTTCGTAATGAAAACAGTCTTTATCCCGTAAAAGGCTGCAAGTCAAACTTTGAGTTAAATTCAAATATTGTAGGTTCGAAAGATAACTCATTGACTTTGTGGCATAAACGTTGTGCACACATTGGTGCTGGAGCAGTTTATTCGACAGTAAATACTGAACTTGTATCTGGTGTATCTAAATTGCAAAAGAACATGTTAATTGTTATGATTGTATTGAAGGGAAACTCAAAAGGGGACCTTTTAAAAGGATTAAGGAAGTTGTTACTAAAAAACCTTTCCAATTATTGCACGCCGATTTATGGGGTCCTGCAACCGTAATTAGTAAGGGAGGGGCAAAATACTTTTTGGGTATCGTGGACGATTACTCGAGGTATTTGTCAGTTTTTCCACTAGATAATAAAAATGAATCTGTAAGTGCAATCATAAAATATGTAACTTATGTAGAGCGACAACTTAATCATAGACTTTTAGCTATTCGAACAGATAATGCCTTAGATTTTTGTAATCGGGAAATGAAATTGTTTTGCGATAGTAAAGGAATTAATCGCCAACTTTCCAAGGCCTATTCACCAGAAATGATGGGTACCGCTGAGAAAATTAATTTTGATGCTATGGACTCTGTTCGTACACTCTTGGTTTCTTCAAAACTCGAACCTGCATTTTGGGCTGAAGCATTGCAGTGTTATGTTCACGTTAAAAATAGAGTACGACATCCAGTCGATCTTAAAACTACACCGTATGAAAAGTTTTACGGCAAAAAACCGAATATATCGCATTTTCGTGTTTTCGGAAGTTTGTGCTTTTTTCATGTTCCAAAAGTTAATAGGAATAAGTTGCAGCCAAAATCGAAGAAGGGTATCTTAGTCGGATACGCGGCTCACACTAAAGGATATCGCGTTTTTGATCTTGATAAAAATAATGTTATTGAGTTAAAGCATGTTAAGATTGACGAGTCCGTTATTGGAATAGAAGTTCTTAAATCAAAAAGTTTATTTGTTAAGAAATCTTTTAACGACTGTACAGGGGACTATACTTCAGAAGAATCAGATTTAGACGAATTTGACGGTGTCAAATTTGAAGTTCCTAAACTTAAAAGTGCTGAACAGGAAATTCCGTGTGAAGTTAAACCCCCAAATGCGTCTAGTAATTTGGATGGCTGGACTAGAAAAGAAGTTAAGCGTAAAAAGAGCGATCGTATTGATGTGTACTATTACGCTCCCGATAAAACTCGTTGTAGGTCGATTAATGATGTCCGTAAGTACGCAACGGCAAAAGACATTGTAATTATTGAGGATCTTTTTAACTTTAAGCCAACTTGTACATTATCTACTGACAGTATATCTGAATCTAGTTGTGAATCGGATGAATCTGGAAAAATAAGTACCCCAGAAATTATGGCATGTAATTTAATAATTCCTCAATCTCATGAAGAAGTAGTAGAATCTAAACAGTGAGATGAATGGGAAAGTGCCATGAGAGAGGAAATAAAAACTATTGAAAGTAGGGATGTATGGGACATTGTGGACAGACCTAAGAACCACAAAATAAAATCTAGGTGGGTTTATTTGTCAAAAATAATGTGGATGGTAGTGTTAAACGATTTAAAGCGAGACTTGTTGCTCATGGTCACAAACAAAGAATTGGTATAGATTATGAATCTAACGTTTATTCACCTGTTGTGGACTTTTCATTGATAAAATTATTTTTTGTTTTGCTTGTGATTGTGTTTTAGGTTGGAAGCACCAACATTATGATGTTAAATGTGCTTACTTGTATAGTGCTTTAGATGAAACAATTTTTATGGAAATTCCGAAAGGTTATAAGGATTGTGCTGCCGTAAGTGATAAAGTGTTAAGATTAAAGAAATCTTTATATGGACTTAAGCAATCGGGTAAAAATTGGCATAATCATATGACTAAATCTTTGTTGAGCTTGGGCTTTACTCAGTCGAGTTATTGTCCTTGTTTGTTTATTAGTGACAAATGTGTAATTCTTTTATATGTTGACGATTTAGCTGTATTTTGTGAAGAAAATCAATATTTAAATGATGTTTATTTATCCCTGTCTAATCTATACGACATAGTTAATTTAGGACTAATTACCAAAATTTTGGGCGTAGAGTTTGAAAATATAAACGGTAAATTTTTTATGCACCAACATTCTTATATTGAAAAGTTGCTTAACAATTTTCCAGTTGATTTAAGTGTACCAGTTTACACTCCAATGGAAGTAGGATTGAATAAAACTTTACTCACGGTAAAGATGCTGGAAACTACCCATTTAAAGAATTACTTGGTAGTTTGTTATTTTTGGCTAACAGAACAAGAGCCGATATTTTATTTTCAGTTATATATGTTGCTCAGTTTTCTTCTAGACCAAATGTTAATCATTGGAATTTATTATTGAGAATACTCAAGTATGTTGGTCTAACGAGACATTATTGTATTAATTTATCGAATGCAAGTAATTCTGATTTTGTAATGTTTACAGATGCATCTTGGGTAACGGCTGCTGATTCCAGGCGATCCATTTCAGGATTTATTTGGTCGATTAGTAATGTTTTTCTAGGATGGAGATCCTGTACTCAAAAATGTATTGCAAAGAGTGCCATGGAATCGGAATATGTCGCCTTAGATGCAGCTGCCACAGAAGCTTTTTGGTTGTGTAATGTACTTAATGAATGTAAATTTTTAGTTTATAAAGTAATTCCTTTAGTATTGTGTGACAATCAAGCAGCTATTTGTTTTTCTGAATGTAATGCTATTAATAATAGGACGAAACATATTGATGTTAGATTTCACTATGTAAAACAACTCGTAGATGATAATGTTATTAATCTGAAATATGTTTCTACAAAGCTGAATGTAGCTGATATGCTTACGAAACCTTTATTGAAAGATAAACTTTTTTTCATTTATCAAGAAAGTTTTTGTGAATATTGTGAATGGGGAGATATTGTGAGAAGAAGATTCACAAATATTCAAATTTACTATGCCAACGTCAAGCTGACGTCACTGAAACAACTGTACTTATACTGATGTTATCTATAGTTTGCTGTGATTTGCCTTTGCTTGCCTAACTTGTATTATTTATGATCTTATAGTTAAATAAACCTGATCACTTTAATATTATCTTGTTTGACCTGTTTCGTTTTGCCCTCCACCACAGTGTGACAATATCTATGACAATATTGGGTGGAGCCTCGGTGACCGTCATGCTAAGGATACATTTGGGCGCACATTCATGTGCATTTATGTAGTGGTCCGTATTTGTTATTTAATTGCTAGCACATAATCTTAATTATGTTCACCTGCGACCGCAGCAAGCCGGTCGCGAAGCGGCCAATGGAAATTGTGCAGACATTTCTGGGGGTTGGCAAGCGATAACGAGCAGGGGGCGTAGCCGTAGCGCCCTATTTATAAGTAAAATATCAAAAGTCCTTTTAGTTAAGTTATCAAAAGTTACTTTTTTTTTTGTTTACGCAGCGTTCGTTGAAGGTGTTAAATGACGCAGTTGCGCCAAAACGGAACACAGCAGACGATTCCCATTGGCCTCTTCGCAGCCGGCACAGCAAAAACAAAACAAATAAGCGAGCAGTTGGCACGCTGGCTACCGAAAAGAGCCACATTGGCTCGGGACAAAATTTACATTTTTCACCATAGAGGCATAAGAGAAATAATCAATGTGTATTTACTTAAGAGTCATTAATTCATCGGCACGAACTCTTTTACTATCTTTCTCGAAAACCAGATGTCGCCGTGTTTTTAAACTAGAAAAAACACTTTATCGCCTACTAGGCGAAAAGCAATCGTTCAGTGCGTTTTTTTTTTTATCGCCAATGAAATTCGAGGCCCCACGACTGAGGCCCCCCAGGGTCTGGATTCCTACCCTCTCCTTCTAGAGGGGATGAAGAGATAAGAACATAGAGGATTCTTTGAATGTCGGGGTTCTGGGTGGTTTTAGCTGATAACTATTTTAACTTGTTCTGATACTAAAGCTTACAATTTGTAGAAGCATTTGTAGAAGTAAAGAAATTTAATAAAGTGATTATATTTTTTGCAACCATATTACGTCATTAAAAGTTTATATTTGGAATGATTGCCTAAAGAAGAAATTTTTTATGGCACAAAAAATCTTTTCTGAAAATCGATTTTAAAATGTTTTAAAGTAAAATTGCTAAAATTAAAACTATTTGATGTTAGTTTAACTATTTTATGGTTTTTTTCTTAATTTATTATTTCAATTAACGAATGTGAAAGATTATGTAATGGAAGTATTGAAGTGCGGTCGAAAATCCGAATTTTGCTTTTGGAGGACGCTGAATTAAAAAAAATTGTTGTTTTTTCTTTGTAAAAAAATTTCCGTCTGTCATTATCAGATGGATGTAATTGATTCAATGAACGGTAATGGAAAGTCGTGAAGTGGGTACACACTCCTAGATTTTAAATATGATTAATACATTATTTCATCGAAGCAATTTCGCGAAACTGAAAAGTTGTGTTTACGACGGGTTTCTTTATAATAATTCATTATCAGTGATTTGCTATAAACGCTACAATAATTTCCTTAACGTAACAACTGTCTTTAGTTTGTTCAAATACTACAAAGTTCTTTCAACCACAATACAGATCTTTTGTTGTACAAACTCTATAGTGGTGACAGATGATTCCTGCAATTACAATATGATGCATAGAATGTAGGGGGAACTAGGGACATTTGACCCCTACAGATACATGACCCAATGCCTTTCTCTCAGCAATGGAAAAGTTATGTGAGTTGAAAGTGGCATCACTTTTTTCCTTTCAGCCAGTTGATCACATGGTGAAAAAAAAAGCTGAATCATAGCGTATTTGTTAAGTTATGCGAAGAAATACGTTATCATGCACCGAAAGTAATTTTTTGAGAGCGTAAGGTTTTTCGGTCTACATTTTTTGGTTTAAAAGAAAGATTTTTTCAATTAGTCATTTGTTTAGTTCATGCTATTAGCTACAGTTACATGCATAATATTGCTAATGTAATTATTCGCAAATGTCTTTGTTTTGGGATTAAACAAAAAAAGTGCAACTAGGGATAAGTGACCCAAGCCAATTAGGGATATGTGACCCAAGTAAACACAAAAGTAGACAGAAGTAGACCAAGTAAATTTTTTAAAATATCACGGGAGTCCCAAAAGTAAATGACTGGGTCTTTAACGAAGTATAAGGTTTGTTTGGAAGGTACAAGGGAATTTTTTTTAACGAGCTTACAATTCAATATGCAGAAAAAATTGATGGAAAATGTTTCAAATGTTTCAAATGGATAATGCATCCCAAAATGATATTGATAAAATAGTAGCGATTCTTCAACCACATGTGTTTTCTTTGCAAAATAAAAGAAGCCCCAGTTTCGTATTTCGAACAGAATTTACTTTTAAATTTGATTATTTCGTTAATATAAGCATAATTAATGAGATATAAATAAAAGTAATAATTTTGTCTGAAAATACTATGAAATTTATATAAACTTTATAATATGATATTAGTTTTGTTATTTGGTAAAAGTTTTTTTAATTATTTTAAGTTATACTACCACATTTTGGGGTTGGGTCACGTATCCCTGATAGGTGGGTCATGTATCATTATGCATTGGGATACATGACCCAAAACTAAAGTTTTAAATAATTTATATTTTACTACTATTGCATTTAATACTACAGAAAAATACTAATATATATTGTGTACTACTTTATGAAGTATAAATTATCTGCATCGTAATAGGACTAGTCCTCTGTAGTAAGTAGCTGATAGTCTTCTGATTGGTCAAGATAGTGTCACAATTTACAGCGTGTTACGAAGTACCATTAGGAAAAGGTCTGTAAAATGTAAGAGGCTAATAATTCCAACGTTGTGGCATATAATAATCCCCCTATCCTCTTTCTGAAATAAAGTGTTTCTCATGATGATCTTATGATAAAAAAAATTAAGATTTTTTTCTCAAACTTCATTTAATGCAAAACAGATTTTCAATGCAAAAGTGAAATATTCCGAATCGTTACGTCACGCAAGCGATTACCCCTACCCCCTCCATGTCACGACCCGTCACGTTGGAGCGCACCCCTCCCTCCCCTTCTGTGCATGACGTAATTCATGTACGTCCCCCATTTTCTAATGTAATATTTTTAAGGATTTACATATATTTTACTTAATTTACAAAAGAAAAAAAAGATCTCAGTTGTGACAATAGCTATAAGCATAGCACATACTAAAAAGCTCCGAATTTTGAATTTGGAAACTGGAACAGTTGATTTTATGATTTGACTTGGAAAATATTTTTAGTCATTTATAAGAAGAAATTATTTTCTTAATCCTGATGCAAAGATGTAATAAAAAATAAGTGCTTTGATAGTTATGTAGTGATATGTGGTTATGCCTTGATAGTTATGGATACATGTGGAAAGTCTATAGTGGTGACAGACGATTCCTGCAATTACAATATGATGCATAGAATGTATGCTTTCTTCAAGAAAATGTGTTAGAGAAAGCTTTAAAAATTTGATATTGGGGTACATTCCAAAAGGAGATATTATTGCTTGATATCCAAATCTTATTCAAAGTAGCTTAGAAGTTAGACATATAGGACACTCACTTCACATTTTGAAAGGAGTAATGAACTTGAATTTCTAATTCTTCAGCTATCAAGCAACGTAGATTCATAGAGATGAAAGAAATGAAGAATTTTTTTCATTCATCTGAACTTTCAGTTGAAGAAATATAACGTTGAAAATATGGCGATGTAAAATAGTTAAAAAGTATCACGGTTTTAATTTGCTTCAAATAGATAACACCTAATAAAGGATTTCCTTATGATAGTTATGGTTTTCAATAAATAGTCTTTGGAATGTGACACTTCGGTTAAATATGATTATTGACAAAACTTGATTTATTCTTGGGGAAGTGATAACTGGGCCTATGTAGATGTCCCGATGTAATATTGGCACCTTTTTAGACACATTTTTGAATTTTGTGTAGAATCGATTCTAAGTACCAGTGTCTGTTACAAACCTAGTTTACGTTATAAACGTAATGTGAAATCTAAAAAATTAAATATCCTTCTTATGTTCAAAATCTTTTATCAATTTCAATTAACAGCAACATTGGAATTCAGTCATGTGGCACTGTCTAATTCTGAGTGATTTAGTTTTAGTTGTTTTGCAATGATTGTTCCAACGTTTTGCTTTACAATATTCTAATGCTCAATCAGTTGAAGAAATCACAATATAAAAATCCTTGCTGAATTTGGCCAAGTTGTTTTTTGTCCAAAATCAGGGGTAAATTGGATTGTTTCAATAATCTTTAAGTTTATATCATCATGAGGTTAGTCAATTTAATTTAAAAAGAATAACAGTTTCTAGTTGTTTCCCTAAAGAAAGGAGATAAACTGAATTTTGCAATTTGGTTCCCTGATATAGAGTGACATTACAATCTCTAATATCCTGAAAATATCTATCGACAAAATATGTTTCAAAATCAAAATATTGGAGGGGGTATTGTGGAGGATTACAATATTTGTTTAAATTTTCAGAATTAAAAACATGAATTTAATATCGTAAGATGCAACTATATGGTTTACTAGATGTATATCTTGAGTCAGTCTAAAGATTATTTTTGGGGTCAAATTAAAAACTATGCAGATCTGTTTTCGTTAATTTATTCTTTTTAATAATACTTAGATGCATGAAAAGATAACTTAGCTAAGTCAGAAGCTTGGGGAAGCTTGGAAGTAAGACACGATAAGTTTTATATTAAACTTTGTATTAATCAACTAAAAACGCTATTGTATTTTGTATCTTTAAATTCAATAAACAAAGTTTTAAGTACCAACAGAGTTATCTTTTTTTATTACAGTGAATGAAAATTAATGTTTCAAATGATCAATTAGTAACATCAGTCTTTTTAATATGCCAATTTAGCACATTTTTCTGTAACCTACCATTTCATCTTATATTATTGAAATTGATGCATCCTTATTTGATTTCAAAAATAACCATTACCCTATTCCGAATTCTTACAACAAGAAAAAGTAATAAAGAAAAAAACGTTGTTGACCACAACCCTAGCTTTCTCGAACCGGCTTTTGAATTGTCCCATACGACTGTCCTGTTACCAAGCGAAACCCAACCCCCTTAGGTAAGTCCGATGCTTCCCCCTCTCCCCCCCCCCTTCCAGCAAGCCACTGGTAAACCGCAAAGGCATTTTCTACGAAGTCACCAACACCCGTATTCACCAGTCACGGGATTAATCCCGGATAACTTAATCCAGGTTTAGTACTCGAACTTCCTGATCCGAGCTTAATCCTCCTCCCGTATTCACCAGTCCCCGATTAAGTTATCCACAGGATGATCTTCCGGAAGTCGTCTCTCATTGGCTGAACATTATTTTGTGCTATTTTCGAGCCATTCTAAAGTAAAATTTAAAAAAAAAAACGAAGTGAAAAAATATGTTTGTTTACACTTTACTTGAGCCGAATGAACCCAACGATGTATAAATAATGAACCTTCGTAAATAGAATTTGAAAGTCGGATCATAGACACTAAAACGTATGAAATAATCGAAGAGACAACAATAAAAGTGTAAACAAATTACTAGGATTTAAAAATAATCCTATTCTGTAACTAAGGCACACACACAGAGTTGGGATTTTCCCGTCCAAAACTAATATTTCCGATCCCAGCAGGAAAAACTGGTAGTCTGGCTCTCTTTACTATTTTCAACAGTTTTGTGTTTTTAACGGAAAGAAACAAAATAACAATAATATAAAAAAATCCCGTACAGGCGAACAAAAAAAACACAGAAACAAATAAGATAGAACATAATGTGGCAATCAGCTGGCATACAGATATGATTAATATACTTCAAATTAAAGTGAAAAATAGAGATCCAAGTCATCGATATTTATTAAAAATTCAAAAAGTTGTATTTTAAAGGCATAATAATTATTTATATTTGTTAGGTGAACAGGCAGTATATTATTTAATTTATGGGCAAGATAAAAGATTTAACATAAAAAACCCAATTCCACCCCGCTGACACTAATTATTGCTTGAAAGTCCTATTTTTTTAGCTCTACACCTCCACCTAGTCCAGACCTAACTTTTGTAACCCATCTTGGCACATGTATATGCATATTTTTAAATGCAGGCCTGTATCTTTGTGAAAACTGTCGTCTTTCGGGGGGATGCAATGTTAGAAGACAAATTTGGACCTAAAACTATCTGGGGACATATGGTGCCAAAACTTTTGGTGTTTTCTGTTTCTAGAGGCCAAGAGCTTTCTGTTGATACCACACACTCCCATTTTGAGTGAGTATTTAAGCTTCCCGCTGAAATTTGGTTTTTTATTCATGGCCTGTGTTAAAACACACAATGGGACCCAAAACTCACTGGAGACATATTTTGCCAAATCTGTTGTGGTATTCTTGTTCTAAAGGCCTGGACGAATCTTTTGATGTGTCACAATGTCCATTTATGTGAGTATTTAAGCACACAGCTCAAAATGTGGCTTTTATTGTTCGGCAAAGCATCAGTACATGAAAAAACCAAACTTCAACCCCTGAGACACTATTTGTTGTTTTAAAGTCTTGTTTTTTTAGCTGTTTATCTTCACCTAGCCCAGAACTAACTTTTCATACCCATCTTGGCACATGTACATACATATTTTAAAATCCAGCCCTGTATCTTTGTGAAAACCCTCGTCCGTCGACTGAGGCCATGTTAAATGACACATTTGGACCCAAAACTCTATGGGGACATATGGTGAAAAAACTTTTGATGTTTTCTGATTCTAGAGGCCAATACCTTTCTTTTGATACCACACACTCCCATTTTGAGTGAGTATTTAAGCTTCCCGCTGAAATTTGGTTTTTTATTCATGACCCGTGTTAAAACACACAATGGGACCCAAAACTCACTGGGGACATATGTTGCCAAAACTGTTGTGGTATTCTTGTTCTAGAGGCC
>JAFNEN010001065.1:0-27500 GCA_019343175.1 Oedothorax gibbosus | reverse complement strand
CAGATGCGACACTAACTCCAGCGTCTTTAGGGAGAACCCCCCACCATATGTAGAGAGATAACGTACACTCTAAATTAGTTGGCGACACCTTTCAGGTGATCGCCAAATGTGGGGTTGCCATAATTCGCTTTCCAAAAAATAGCAACAACTTTTCTTAAATTTTTGAAAAATACAAATATTTCAATTAAAATTTTTATTTCGTAATGAACTGAAAAATAAAAATTTCGATTGTGTTCAAAATATATAATTATTGCAGTATCTTTATTTTTTTACTGAGATACATCGTCATACACTAAAGACATTGTATTTGCCACTGATTTCCAAACTTTAAAAAATTATTAAAAATACTCAAGATGTGATTTTCAAATTTTTTTTTCTGATAGTCTATTTTAATTTTTTTGTTCTTTAAAATGGTGTCAAAAACTAGTGGCAAGTATTAAAATTGGGGCGTCATTTAGTCGAAGAAGATTCTCCATAGGAATACCATTACGATTTTCAAGGGGTGAAATTCGGCTTCATGACTCTTAAGGGGTTCGGCTACCCTCTCAATTTCACAGCCTCCTACCGAACCTGAATTTAGTGGCAACTCAGGAGGCGGGGCCACGGCCAAATCTCTAGCCTATCAATACAGTTATCTTGAGAGAGGGGTCTGACGACCCCCCCCCCCAAACTCTCCCTAAAAGTGGGAAAGTGATCCCCGAAAGAAAAGGTCCGAGTCTGTCTTGACGGCGCTAATGACCAGCTTGGGGGATCGACAAGCAACACCCCCCCCCCTTCACCTCACAGCAGAGTTTCAAGCAAGGGTAGGTGTGGAAAACGATGCTTGCAGCGCTTCTTGGAAAACCACGCGGGGAGGAGAAGCCTGCGTTGTAATGTACATACTATCCTTTGCAATAATACTGCTCAGGGAGGACGAGACAGCTTGATTTCGTTTTTTTTTTGTCTTTTTGTCGCCCAACTAGTTTTTGCAGGGGCTGTCGCGTTATCTGTTGTCTTGTGAATGTGATTCTGGGGAGTTTCCTTAGCTCAATGGTTTCTCTTTATTTAGCTACTCTTTTATGATGAATCGTCTTAGGTTTAATAATGGTAAATTTCATTGCCTTTCCTAAAATGAGGAAATAAGCTAATTTTATCCCGCTAGTAATGTGCAATTGTTAAATTACGTCCTATTCGCTAGGAGATAGGGATATGAATGCAAAAACTAATATAAATAACAAGTTTTTGATTTTGAAACATTTTTTTTGCCATGATAGGTAATGAAAAGTTCGTTGACTTTTTTCGTACATGAATAGCAATTTTTCTTTGGAATTTTTTTACTGTATACTAATTCAATTTTTGTGAACTGGATTTATCTCCAGTTGGATAAAAGGTTAATTTAATTAATAATTTTCTTTTCATCTATATTGGTCATTTTGAGAGAAATAACCGAAGCAACCAATAAAATCGCAGTAAAATGAAAACAAGAGCATTACATCCCCTGAAACAAATTACTTGCAACCATTTTTAATTAGATCAGCCTTTTTTATAGCATTTTAAATTGAATCAAATTGTTTTGAATATTTGTGTTGGATCCAAAACAGGGCAGTAGAAAATAACGAACTATAACGCCTTTTTTTACACGGTCTGCAAAAATTATTATGAACTTTTTAACCATGCAAATGCCAGATAGAAGAACATTTGTAAAAATTCATTGAAAACGTTACAACATTAAACAAAGATGTTATTTATATGTACAAAACAAATTTGTACTGAACAAAGAATTTTATTTACAAACATTTGCAACAAAATATAAAACAAAAACAATTTCATTTCCGTTTATATTTAGAGAAAAGTTAAAATGCAATAAAAGGAATACATGTAATATAAAGAATTTTTATTTCTGTGAAGTTAATAGCACATTCGAAATAAAATATCTTTGAAATAAAACTTAAAGTTGAAAATTCACTAAAAATGATGACAGCAAATAAAAATTTCTATCAACTACAGAAAGCTTTGAATACAAACATTTTAACGACAATGTGAAATTTGGTGGAAAGTTATTCCATATAAGTGCTGGTAGCCTGCTTTCCAGCTTTGTGGAGTAACGTTACACCAAAAAAAAAAAATAAAGCTTGAACACTTCTATTTCATTTCATTGGTGTAACGTTGCTCCATAAATCTGGAGGCTACTAGGCAGTCAGCACTTTTACAGAGAAACTTTTCACTCAATTTATATGCTGTGTATGGACAACCTGCATATAAATACAATATCAAATAAATAAACAATGCGAAAAGTATAATAATAAAAAGTAGAATAAACTTATCATATAGTTAGAAAAATAGTCAAATAAACGTTACTTTTTATGCATGGACAATGATTAGTAATCGAAAGACTTGTAGTGTTACACACTCCTAGTTTTTATTTTACAAATAAACGTATTTTTATAAAGTGAAACTATAATGCAAAATAACTAAACTTTTACGCATATTGTGCTCTTTAAAATAAAAACTGAAATATTTAGAAATGGTAAATATACACATATAACTAAAATAATCAAATGAAAAAATTCTTCCAATACAAAGCAATATTCTTTTTTTTTACAGTTAGAATTAGCAATTGAAGTTCAAATGTAAAGTTTAAATAAATGTTTTTAAAATATTATTATTTTCTTTTTTGTGCTTCTATTTTCTTTTTAATAGCGTCTAGAATTGAAGGAGGGTCTCTAATATCCATCGACCTAGTATATCGGGGATCCAAAATTTCCGGAAGCAGACAATTATAATAAAAAGTCTCAAGCTTTGATTGCATAAAAGTCTCCCAAAATTGATCATCTCTTAAAACCTTTTCTATTTTTTATCCCTTTTCTGGTCCAAAGTACAAAATAGTTGTAGCAATTATTTACTTTAAATGATTTGTAGATGTACTTTCGCGACTTGGTTACATTAGGTCATTACTTTGATGCATTCAAAGAAAGAGCCCCCTTTAGCAAACGTCCTTTTACAAGTAGTAAAATACTTCCTGAAATAAATGTGTCAGTAGTTGATTACCAAAAAAATGATGGTTTTAAGGCGAAATAAATAAGATTCTGGGGACTTATGTACTATTTCAACGGGAAAGAAAAATAATGATCGGATTTGAGCTAAGGTGGCGTAGTTTTTTTCAGAAAATTCTTTCTAAAAATAAAACATTTTGGAACCTTAAAGTTAAAAAAAATCATAACTTAAGTATGAACTACGCATTTATGCCAAGTTACGATTCAAACAAATGTCTAGTTTATGAGTTTATAAGGAACACACACATAAACACACATTTTTATTATAATAAATTTGGCACTTGTTTCTATCGTAAACAAATGGTAAAATGGTAAAGTATAATGAAAGAGTCCGTAGTCTTATAGTAGTGCAAGTTTTTAATATAAAAAAGTGGGTTTTTTTTAATTTTCAAATTTGTTTACTTACATATTTTTCAAACTTTGTATTAAAATATTTATGTCAATTTATATTAAAAAAATGCACTTCATTGAGAAAATTTTGTAAAATATATAGTAAACAAATATTTATAATTAAAATTAAATTTATAATTAAAAAAAACTTTAAAAAATAGAAAAATAATTTTTTCGAAACTAAAATCCTGAAATCTTTTTCAGATTGAACTATTTTAAAATAATCTTTATAATGCAAATTATAACACAGAACAGTACAATAAGCTCAGGCAACTTTAAATCAAATCATGGCGGACTTTTAAAACAACCATTTACACGTTATGAGCGCAGTGGAACGACGCGCTCTAGAACGACACCTCTCAATCACAGAGTAGAAAATAGGCATTTCCTAACAGCAATAAAAAAAACCCAGCAATCTAACAAACAAGGAACACCACATCTTCTTTCAAAGATTCTTTCTTTTGAAAAACAACCCCTAATAGATAACAACCCCCAAAGATGGACCCCCAAGTGCGCTTCCCAACCACGAGTTTTTGACCTCTGACCCCCGAAAATTGCCTGAAAGGCGTGGCCTGTGTGGAGGCGTGGTTTCAACCAATTTTCAAACACTTACCTTTATAGTTCCGCAAAAACCCTTACATAAAAAAATTAAATTTAACTTCAAAGATATTGTATTAGTAAAAAATGTTGACATTTTGTTCCAGCAAGAAAATTTTTCGGTTTTTCACCTTTTAACTAACTTAAATATTTCGCTGAAAATAAAATTACAATTTAAAAAAAAGTAAATAACTTTTTAAAAAAATTAGCCTTAACAAACCACAATTTAATTTGAGTTTTATGAATTAAAAAAAATCGCATCAAAATATTCCTATAATTTCATTGGTTTTCATCGGAAAAAAAATCATTTTTTCCCCATAGACTTAGCATTAGCCAGCCCGATCGAGGTAGGACGGGGAATGGGGGTGTCCGATCCCCTTAACGCACTGACCCTAATGATAAAAAATAATTGCTATTCATGTTACATTAGGTACTGCTAGCGTATTAAGGGCCGGTCTCGATTTGGCGACTTAACTTTTGCAGCCAAGTAGCGAAAACGTACTTAACTTGGTAAACATTCCAGTTCAACTTTCAACTCAATGGATGTTTACATCAATCTTGTTGCCAAATCTTGCAAACGAATTTACTTTTAAGTTGGTTTGGTTGAAAATACAGCGTACAAGAATTATGTAAACAATAGTAAAGCGTGAAATGGGTTTATTTTGAAAATTCCGGTTTTTGTGCAGGTGAGTATTTGTTCGAAAGGTGTGTAAGGTTTGGTTTGGATTTTATTATAATCGGCCGCAGACCGATAATAATTTAACTTATTAACAACTTTTGATTAAATAAATTATAATCACAACGTAGTTTCACATGTCGGTAGAGATTTACTGTACGGTCCCCCTTGGCGAACTTTCCAAAATCGCGCCAAAAGTCCGTCATTTGGCGACTTTTTTTAAAAACCACCATTCAAAAAAATATGATATAGGAATATTTCTTATGAAAACTCAACCAACGGTCCGATAGGGTTGCCGGAAAACGTCATCGGTACGAAGTCATAGAATTCGAATCTTCAGTTGAAGTCAGACAGATTGCCAGAGAAATTATTTATCGCCAATCCGAAAAAATCGTGCCAAGGGGGACCGTACAGTAAATCTGATCCCATATGTCTAGTTGCCACAATCGACACCAGTGGTCTTTTAAAGGATATAACGGCTCGAGTGGCCACAATTGAGGGCCCGGAGGATTGCCGAGAAGCCACAATCGACGGCCCGGAGGGGGTACCAGCGGTTTTTTAAGGATATCACGGCTCGAGTGGCCACAATCGACGGCCCGGAGGGAGTCGAAAGATTTCCGAGTTTTAAAATTTGCGGCGCAGACGGGATAATTTCGTAACGTATATGGCGTACAACATTTTAAGTTTCGACCATTAAAACATTAATGGGCTTCAAGACATGATAAAAACAAATCATCATGTGAAACTATTCCCTCACGCTACCGGCACCACTCCGTGAGCAGAAACAGCGGAAGAAATTCAAGAAATGCAACCGAGAAAATACGCCACGGGAAAAAAAGCCATACTACAATGTCAGGAATAAGCCGCATCTGGATACATCACATTCAAGACATCATCATGTCAGGGCATGAAATTGATCTGTCCGACCTGCATGAAATTGATCTGTCCGACCTGCTTCATAGGATTTCGGCGGTTAATGGTTTCAGTAAGCTGATGGAATTTGGGAGGAATTATCAGCCCGATCTAAAGCCAAAAGCTATGGCCGTGGAGTCGATGCCGGAGACACCCAGATGGAGACCGATGCAGAGCCGCAAGCCGTGGCGAACATCCCCGTCTCCAATCAATTCCAAGCCTTGGCTGAGTCCATAGAGCTGCCGTCGGATGCCCAATTCCCGTCGGCAGGGACTGCTACCCCGGATGCCCCATTCCCGGAGGTATGCTCGGATGCCCGGTCCCAGGAGGGAAGCACGAATGTCCCGACGGCCAAGAAGGTCAAGCTTAATCCGGATGCCCAATTCCCGGAGGCGGTTGACAATAAGATCAAGCTTAATCCGGATGCCCAATTCCCGGAGGCGGTTGATAATAAGACCCCTGATGCCCAATTCCAGGCGGCACCCAAACCTTTGCCGATTCTCTTCCTCGGAGGGGAAGTCGGGGATATCATCTGTCTGCGAATGCGAGAGGCGGTGGGCGGTAGCATTGGATGCAAACCCTTCCATAAGTTTGTTAAGCTCTACCCACGATCTACAGAGGAGGAGGCCAAAATCCTTGCTATCCTAGCCGAAGAGAAGCAAGGGTACTTCCGCCACTCGCATCGTACACACTCCTTCCTCAAGACGGTTATCAAGGGCCTGCCCCGACAAACCGATCCCCAGTCAATCTCCGCCGCACTAGTTGCGGAAGGATACATCATCAACAGGGTGGCCCAGCTGACGAAAGCCCGGACCAAAGCCCCTCTCCCTATTTTCCAAGTCCTTGTTGTTCGTACGGGCAACTTCAAGGCAATCTACCAGCAAAGCCTGGGCAAGAAGGTCTTCTTCGAGCCATGCAGGAAAGTTGCGAGGATCCCGCAATGCTACAAATGCCAAGACTACGGCCATGTTAGCAGCCATTGCCACATGGGAACCAGATGCCGATATTGCGGCCTCGGCCACGATTCGCGCTCCTGCCCTTCCAGAGATGACATCCAAAACCACCGCTGTGCCAACTGCGGTGGCCCCCACCCTAGCTCTTCGGCGACCTGCCCGGGCCGACCGAAGCCACCAAACAGGGAGCTTCCGGAGAGTGCCGCCAGGAGGCAGCATCAGTCGAAGCCCGGCCCCCAGAGTGCAGAGGATCCTGCCTCCCTATTGGCCGCTCTACGAACCGTCAAAGACGCCATTGCTGACGTCTTCGGAGACCTAGACGCCTTCAAAAAGAATGCCGCTGCCCTCGCAGCAACCACCAACAAAGCAGACAAGATGCAGATTCTGCTGTCCATGCTTGCCCCTTAGGTGGCCTCTCATCGATATCTTCTACAAGCCATCCGGCTTCTCTGAACCCCTGAACATTTCGCCCCATTTTGGGGTTTCTTCGATGTGCAGAAAGGACGCTTCGCGTCGGTGCTGCGAACTACTAATTCGATCTCCGATCTCCGCCGCATCTGGAGAAGCAATAAACCGGCTATGAAACAAAACAAACAAGTAACGAGCTACGTAATTATTATTCTAAATTAACTAATCTTAATAATTTTCTAACGTTTGGAACCAAATATTGACGTTAAAAATTAAAATAATAATTTTTTAAAAGTGAATTTACTGATGCCGGTACCGGAATTAATATAAATATTTCGTAAAATACTACTAACTATAGCAACCCTGTGTTTACTTTTTCACGAACGCCAAAAGTTGCCAAATGGCATTCCGGCCTGAATACGCTAGGTGTTCCTTACATTACTGTTAATATCAATATGCAAAACTGTCTAAATATTAATTCTAAATAGTCCATATAACCACAAAGCAGTATTTTTGAGTACATGCACATTAAGATTACGTGAAAAACATACAAAATAGAAGGAATAGCATTTGTGAGATTTGGTACAATTGCTTTTGATCTGAAATGTAAACATAGCAAGCAAATTTAAAACTTCTCATTCCAAGCCGGTCGCGAAGCGGCATATATCGTATGTTATTTTAAAAACCATTAATGAAACAAACTACGCAAAAATTAGTTTTAATTTTAATTAATATTATATAATATAATTACTTACACAACGGTTTCATCCATGCTCGAATAGAATATTTACTTTGAAAAGCTTTTGCCAGCAAAAAAAATTGACGTTCTTTAATTTGCAGATTGATTGAGGAACTATTAACATACAACATAACATCAGTATTAAACACAAGCAGGATTTTTAATTTCAGCTACAAAGTTTTACATTTAACCACAACATAACTGGGAGACTTTTTTTTTATCCAAAAGCCGAAAAACAATGAGTTCTCAATTTGGTTTGGTTGGTTTTTGGTTTGGTTGGCGAGATAAGGTTTGGTTTGGTTGGTTTTTGGTTTGTTTGGCGAGATAAGGTTTGGTGGTGGCTCCACATTCCGATTTTTAATTAAAAAACTAATTTGAATTTTTTTCTAAAAATTTGTGGACATGATATCTATACCACTTTCTACATTCAGTAAAAAAATTGGAGAAAATTGGTAAAAATTGTGTCGTAGAGATTAAAAAGTGTGACTGTAAACTAAAAAAAAATAAAATTAAATAACCCATAACTTAAAATCCTGTCTGAGAATTTTTCCCCAATTTTTCTATAAAATACTAAAAATTCAGAAACTTTTGTAAGACCAAATTTTTTTTTTATATCGAATTTCGGCAAAAAGCGCCAGTTTTTAATTTTTAATTAAAAAACTAATTAGATTTTTTTTAAAATATTTTTTTGGACATGAAACTTCGACCAATTGAGACATTCAGTAAAAAAATGGAGTTGTACTATAAAAATTGCGTCGTACAGATCAGAACAGAACGTCACAGAACGAACCGCAAGTCGCACAAACGAGTGGGATGCATCGTTTTAAAGCAAAAATCAGGCTAGGTTACATCCCAAATTTCATTAAAATATTTATTTATGTGATATGATTCAGTTTGGATTGTTGTAATATCACAATAGAGTGAGATGAGAGTAATAATGAGTGAGAGTGATAATGAGTAAACATTAATTTGCGAAAGCAGATTAATAAAAATAGTTAATTTTGGCGTTTAAAAGTTTGAATTAGAAATAAATTATAAGCTGAAGGCCCTGCTCGGCGAATTTTTTTCTGAGGTGTATAAATAGTGCGTTTTTTGTTGAGCACAAATATTGTGTGGAAGCGGTTTAAGTGACAGATTCTGTAACAAACCTACTTTTTAGTTTTATTTTTCGTTGTGAGATGCGTTTTTGCAATGATCTCCCTACGTGTTACGTTTCACCATTTTTTGTTTACGTAAATGATAGTGTTTTTGTCTTTATGTTTCTGTCCATGGTCTACTCAACTTTAAGGTCACAGAAGCTCTTTAGACGTCATGCAATCCGACCGGTCCGAAATGTAAGCAATTTCAAAGGAAAAGTACGAAACCTATTTGCGCACGGCCAATTATATATACTTATCTGGTTGCGAACGGGTTTCGTTTCTCTCTTTTGGAACAGCCAACAACCTGAAAAAAATTAATTTGGCGAGCGATAGCGAGCAGGGGGCGTAGCCCCCTGCATGCCGCGAAGCGTCCAATGGGATTATTACTTAAAAAAAGTCATACAACTTAAAACTGCCGCGAAGCAAACCATGCAACTGCCGCGAAGCGGCCAATGGAATTGCGCAGCAATTCCGGGGGTTGGCGAGCGATAGCGAGCAGGGGGCGGAGCCCCCTAGTATTTAAAATAAAAATAAAACTCTTGAAAGAATATTTATTTATGAGATATAATTTAGTTTGGATTGTTGTAATATCACAATAGAGTTCTTTTGATGGTTCATTATATATGTATGAGGAAAGATGCATAGAGAATTCTAACTTGGAATAAAAAATAAGCGAAAGTTTTCTTTTATTTTTAAAGCATCAATTTTACTAATTATTTATTATTCTCTTTTTCGAAAGAAAGTTAATGAATATGGGAAATTGTGGCAACTAAAAGATTTTTATTACAAAAAGTTGCATCATTATTTTTCGAATTTCAAACAAATTCAGCAAACGATAATGAGTAATATTAATTTGCGAAAGAAGATTAATGAAAATAGTTAATTTTGGCGTTTAAAAGTTTGAATTAGAAATAAATTATAAGCTGAAGGCCCTGTTTGGCGAATTTTTTCAGAGGTGTATAAATAGTGCGTTTTTTGTTGAGCACAAATACTGTTTGGTAGCGGTTTAAGTGACAGATTCTGTAACAAACCTACTTGTTTTGAAACACAGCAACGCGTTGACTTGCTCTTTTCTTTTATTATTGTACGTTATAGTTATTTAAGCCAACTAGTGCCGAAAATAATACTTTACTTTATAAAGCGAGTGGATTTTATTTCACGAGACCGTAGGTCGAGTGAAATAATGACAAGAGCTAAATAAAGTATTATTTGGCACGTTCTTGCTTACAATATTTTTCATAATAACTGCAAAAAAGTATTTCTACCAATGAGTGATTTTTATGACATCATTTAGTTTCAATGGCGATATTCGAAAATGCAAAGTAGTAAAAGAAAAATTGTAAAATAATTTTTTTATTTTGAATCAAAATAGTATTTGTAGTACTTGTAGTTTCCATGGAGATATTAGAAAATGCAAAAGTAATGCACCAATAGAAATAAGTGAGTTTCATATGACATCATTTAGTATCCATGGAGATATTCATGTCATCATTTTGTTTTTCTACCAATCAGATACTCTTATTTACTTTAACGCACTAGTGCCGAAAGTACTACTTTTGGCACTGTCTGTGTCGTAAGCACGTAAAGTGTCCTTTTCGCAACGATTTATGAAGGAATATGATATAAAAAAGTGAACTTTTTTGCACGTTGTTATAAAAAGTATCGACACAGGGCTTATTCAAGTTACTCAAAATTACTAAATACAGGTAAAAGAGTGTCTTAAAAACTTGTTTCTCTATACCATGGTCTAGGGTTCACTACAGCCAATTTTGTGGAATAAAATTTTAAGAGATATAAAGTTTTAAAAAATTATAATCTAATAATGGTTTTGCATAACTTGAATTAATTGAATGAATAAATGAAATAAAAAACAAATATTTTTAAAATTATTTATTGGTTAATTTTCGAAATTATCCCATAATAATACATACCCCCCCCCCCCCCCCCCAACAACATTTTCCGTAAAGGGGCCCCAATATAGGTTGCGCTTATAAGCTGAGTTTTCCTAGAACAGGCCCTGCTCCTTATACTAGATCGATTTTTCTTTTCAAGACGATTTTCTCCGATTTAAAATGTGTCTAAAATCTTTCGTAAGAAAACGAGAGATTGGCAAAGCAGAGAAGGGCAAAGTACAATTCCACTTACGTCCAGCTTTCAAGAGGTAATTGAACATAATTGGTACAGTTGGTAGATGAATGGCTTCTTTGAACTGGAGGCGGGGTAGGGGGTGCAACCATAGACATAAATAGAATGGACTGCTTATTTAATAGTCAAGCAGCTTCTAAAAGCGTACCAAACATGAAAATCGCCAAGAGGAGAAAGGTTGCAACGTATGGCAACTTATCGCTACTGTTTCGTTAGAACTATGCCGATTGTCGCCAGACCTAAAAATCAGATAAAACTAGCCTGGCAAACCGCAATGGTGACTCACATCAATGTCCAAGTCACGTGGGTTTGCTGCTGTGTTCAATAAGAAATATTTGCTTCCATTCGTTTTATCTCTGTTAGATGCCTAATTTTTGTGCAGTTTATAAAATGTAAACATAAATTAAAAAAGATCTGTGATACTTTACAGGTAAGATTGTTTAGATAGATATATTTATAGTAATTTATTCCTAAAAGCCTATACTTTGATTAGAGTAAATTATTGCATACGCTCTTTTAAAGGTCAGGGATTATTTTCTTGATAAAAATATTCTGTAAAATTCGAATTAGCCTTTTGCGCCACATGCATTGATCAGATCCGCGATAATATAACTATAAAAAAATAACGTTTAGCTTTTTTTGTATTGAAACAGCTGCGATAAGTTGCCAAAAATAGCGATCTTTTTCACCGAAATAGCAATTCCCTCTTTCTTTCTTTCCCAACTTATTTTTCTTACCACTAGATTGTCGGCCTCATATGTTCAAGTCGTTGTGAAAAAACTCGCCAACTGGTCGCGATCACGTGATGAGGTAAAATCTTACCCCCACGTGACCATGAGGGGATCGCCTTTAGGTTTGCCGCAGTCCATTTTATTTAATGTCTCTGGTGCAACTAGAGAATCACCGTTTGACCAAACACACCTTCCAGGAATGCGGAGGCTGGTGTGTACCAACCCCAATGGGAATTTTGGACATATACATTTTTGTGTTTGTATTGACATGTACTTTAAGATTTAGGTGTTTGCTACTTGAGAATTACAGCATACAGCAAAAAACTAGGGGCTTGTAACACTTCATGACTTTTAATTACAACTCAATAAACCAATACATTTAAAAGTAATTATACACCCTGTAAGGTAATTTTAATAATTTTAAAACCTAAATAGTTCTCTATGTTCGCTATTTGCGCATGCGCGATTTTCTCAAAAGCGTTATTATGACATCCTCCAGGTACTTGGAAATTGAGTACGAAATTAAAAGTCCATATATTTTTTTTCATTTTCAGCAATACCGTCTCCTTCTTCGTCTTATCCATCCTTAGAACAGGTCAATAAGATCATAGGAATGTATTTTTTGCTTCAAAATGACGTATCTCACTTGTTTGTGAGACTTCCGGTTCGTTCTGTGAAAGTGAGTGACGGACAGACAGAATGAACGATTATAATACCTTCAAACTTTTAACTTTCTAAACGTAGTGTGGAAGCTAAAAAAGAGCACAATGTTCAAATGGACACCTACAGAAGTCAAAAGTTAAGTGTAATATGTCAAAGTAAAGCTTTTAAAATTATACATCCTTTCTGAGTATTTGCTATAACCGCAGTCAGTGTGTGTTTGTGGCGAGGGGGATGGGCCAGAAGAAAACTGGTCCATGGAATATTGTATAGATGTATTATTTTTTCTACGCGGGAAGGTTTTCCGAAAGGTATATTAATCTTTTAATACAAAGACCATCTTCTTATTTGTCTTATTAAATTTAAATTTGAAAAAATTCAAAAATTCTTCAAATTGTGGCTTATGAAATTTACTTTAAAATGATATATTACATTTCTCTGTAAATGCAATAGAAATTATTTCGGAATTTAAAAAAAAATCTGGTATATTAAATGTTAACGATTTTTTAAAAATATTATATTTTTAAGAACAATTTTACAATAAAATATGAGTAAAATATGAGTTCATAGAATTTTCTTTCCGAAGTATGTAAACTACACATAACTCATTTGGTGACATATTTTAAGCTCATTAAAGAACCATAAAGCAATTTTTTACAGCTTTCGAAAACTCTTGGCGCTTAAACTAAGATAATAAAAAAAATAACAAGAAGTATCTTCAGTCAAGAAGTATCGTCCATGAAAATGTTTTGAAAATCGGAAATGGTCTGGTTGAAATCGACTTTTTTGTTGAGGATTTTACGAAGTATGACCCACAGGTGCACCTTACCCACGCCCGTTCTCCTCTTACGTGAAATTGCTTCTCTGTCGCAAAAAGACACCAGAGGAAAAACGACATGTACAGAACCACGTTCATCCGAGTTTCGCTGCCCTGCAGTGAAGTCACGGTCTATGAAAAGATCTTCATGAGTACTATAAATTAATATTTTTGTTGCTCCTATATATATATAAAGAAATATATAATCAAACTTTCTGAGTATTTGCCACCGGCAATCAGTGTTTGTTTTAGGAGAGGGAAGATGGCCCAGAAAAAAACTGGTCCATGGAGTTTTTTATTATTTTAAACTAGCTTTATGATAAAACTGTCGAACTCCGCTATAATGAACCTGGCATATAATGAAACTTGTAGTAAACCTTTTTAACGGTCCCTTCCAAACTCCTATTTGCCTAATGCTATTTTATATGGATATAATGAACTGCTTAGAAAATTAGAGTACCCAGGTAGTGTTCACATAATTTCTCCACATCTCTGTATTTTAAATTATATAAGTGCACTCAAACTAGGCCTGTTTCTTTGTAAACAATTTCTCTGGGTTCCAGGAAACAACCTTTCTTTTAAACCCATTCATCTCTCTCTCTCTTACCCACGCCCGATAGGCCATGGGTAAGAGAGAAAGAGAGCAATATGAAACTCTCCCCCGTGGGAATTTTGGACATATACATTTTTGTGTACGTATTGACATGTACTTTACGGATTTAGGTGTTTGTCACTTGAGAATTACAGCATACAGCAAAAAACTAGGGGCTGTAACACTTCATGACTTTTAATTACCTCTCAATAAACCAATACATTTAAAAGTGATTATACACCCTGTAAGGTAATTTTAATAATTTTAAAACCTAAAAAGTGTTCTTAGATGTTCTATGTTCACTTTTTGCGTATGCGCGATTTTCTCAAAAGCCTTATTATGACATAATCCAGGTACTTGGAAATTGTACACCAAATTTAAAGTCCATATCTTTTTTTTCATTTTTCAGCAATACTTTTAAAACAAAAAACGTTCTATGACAGCTACCCTTTGCGCATGCGCGGTTTTTATATGGATCCGTTTTACCGTCGTTTTAATGGCTCAAAAATTCTAAAAGAAGTTCCCCTTTTCTACGACTCGGGATTTATGGTATTTTTCTGCGCCTCCATGACTTCTATCAACAAATCGGAAAACCTTTAGATTATTTTTAAATCAAGAAAATAACTTTTTTAAAGACAAAATCCACTATGGAAAAATCTTCCAAACTAAACACTCTGACCACCCGAATTTCTTATGAGCTATCTTTGTTGATTGCAAACAAGGATTCAGCTCACACCACGGGGAAAAAAACTTATAATACCGGCAGACAAAAATCATAAGCAATGCTTTGTTTGATGAAAAATGTACCAAATGATTAGTGAAATTCTGTTATCAAATACTACCGTAAAGAGAAGAATTGATGAAATGTCAGAAACGAGAAAAAAAATGTCTTTGGATTTTAGAACAAAGTAAATATTTTTTCATTACAACTTGAGGAGAGTACAGACGTTGCTGGTAAAACTAATTTACTAGCTTTCTGTCATTTTGAGTTGAATGGCAATATTGAAGAAGAAATGTTATTTTGTCAGCCTTTTGCCGACCACAACAACTGGCGAAGAGAATTTCAAAGCCGTTGACAATTTTAAAAAAGAAATTGAAATAGATTGGTCAAAGTGTATATAAGTTTGACACTGATGGGCATTTGCCATGCCTGGAATTCATGACGGTTTAATGGCCAAAGTTAGATGAGTTGCTCCATTGATTAAATGGCCACATTGTAGCATACTAGCATACACGCTCTTGCAGTTAAAGGCTTGGATAAGTGTTTACACAAACTCTTGATGATGCAGTAAAATCGTTAACTTTATTAAGGCAAGAAAAAAATCTCTAGACTGTTTGGTGTTTTGTGGGATGAAATGGAAGAGAACACAAACAGCGCCGAACTTCCCTGCGAAGTTCGGTGGCTGTAGAGAGGTAAAGTATTGACAAGATTGTTTGAACTCCCCGACGAACTCACTGTTTTCCTTAGAGAGAGGTTTCCCCATTGCTGACCCATGGCCTAAAAAATGTAACTTCCTTTAGAACTTTTAAGCCATTAAAACGACGGTAAAACGGTGGTTTGATCCAAATAAGCGATAGCTTGACGATGTAAAAACTGATTCTGTTCTTTTCCATGAAATTTATTCTAATTCAGGTTGGTCGATAACCATTAATCCAAAAAAGCGGCGCCATCCCCAAGCATATATCATTTTTAGTAGATTTTATTATCTTTTTGTTCATTTCATGTTTTTTCCGGGATATGCTGTAATTCGCAAGTGGCAAACACTTAAAACCTTAAAGTACAGCTGTGGACAAAAAAAAGTAAACACTAGGATTATTTCGGCCGTTAGTCATCATAAGGAATCGGACCTTTTTGACTTTGTGAATAAGTAACATTCTCAGTTAATTGCATGACACAAAATTTGCATATGGGGACGTCTTCATATTAAAAATGTTACGAACTTTAAAATTTCCAATAGCAACACCCAATTTTAATAACTTCGAAATGTTAAGCACCCTTGAAAACCCCTAAATCTAAGTTTTTGTTACATTTGGATGAATATTTGACGAGTTATTTAATCGAATCACTTGACGTCCTTTGGGGGACCATCTCTAAAATAACAAGCGTAGTCTATAGGTTCGTCCGAGGGGAAAAGCGAAAAAATTGAAATATAATGTAGAATATGTTGAGGAGCCCTGCAAGGGATCAAAAGTTAAGGGTGATGAAGTCTAATTTTCCCCTCTTTTTGCAAGTTTATTTCAACTGTATAGTTAACATTTTAAGTTTATTATTAAAGTTTAAATTTTAAATTTTTTTGTGGAATTCAAGGATTTCTATACAGGGCGCCATTGAGTAACGAGACAACAATATTTATTTTTTTATGAGAGCCACGATATGTTTTTAAGTTTAGGTAAAATGTTTTGTTGGTAAAACTTGTTTATAAAGTAGAATTTTTTTTAATTTTTTATTTATTTATTATTGATATTATCCATTCGTTGGCATTCTGAAAGTTGTAGTTAAGTTTTTTGTTTACAATTTTTGACAGAGACGGACGTGTGATTTAGGTTTTTTTTTTAAAGAATATTTTTATGATCCATAATTTTTAAAAAATTCAAACTAATTTAATTCTAATCAAAATTAAAAATATTAATTTGAATTTTGAATTAAGAAAGGGCCCGAATAAACTTAAATTATTTTTTAAAAAAATAATAAATTATTATTGGTACATTATTTTTCAATTTTTTTACTTTGTTTATTAACAGATTTTTTTTTTTATGAAATTGGATTTTAAAGATATTTATATCTAACTGGCAAAAAGTATTTTATAATATTTTCATGAAAGAGGAAAAATTTTTTTTTTAAAAGTTTTCAGCGCGTTCAAAAATTTGACGAGGGTAGACGTAAAAGTTTTGAAAAAACGAAAAAAACGTTTTGTTTTCTGTAAAATAAAATTTTCATTTTTTTTAAATTAAAAAAAAATAATGCAATGGAAATGAAAACACAACCAAAATAGTTTTTTTTTTTTAAAAAAATATTCTGAGCATTTACCATGTTGATTATTATTTTTTAAAAAGCATTGCCATCCGTATTATTTATTTCAAGAGTTCGCCTCTTTAAATTTGGGTTAATTACAAAGATTCTTACCATAATCCTCCATTAAAAAATGTTCGGTGATAAAGTTTAAAATATATAAGTGATTTAAAAAAGAAAAATAGCGCGTGCGCATACTCGCGCTATTTAGAAAAATATTAAATATTTATTGTGGGGTTCTCATTTTTAAGCAATCCTATGTGACGTTAAATAACTAATAAACTATCTTACTAAAAAGAAAATAAAATTATAAACATTTGTTTTAAATATACGAAATAAATTGACTTTAAACACAAGAACACTGAAAAATAATATTTTTAAAAAAAATGGCTCTCAGTTTTTCTGTGGACATGCCGAGTCTGCAAAGGCTTGACCGCCAATATTGCAGCCCCCATTGTAAAAAATTAATTGGAGATGCATGCATTGAAATTTAATAAAACATTTTTAAAAGAATGATATAATTTCTTTTTTTTTTTTCGATACAGGCTCCAAATACATTAGTTCATGTGTGTATATAAATTTCCCCCTGAACAAAAATCTAATGTAAATACAAAAAGAAAATTTTTAATATTTAATTTCGTAAAACTTAGATTCAATTTCCTAAAAAATGTCCAGTAGATTTTTCTTAAAAATCCGCGCATCGCTTCCATGTTTTTAAATAAAAGATGAATAAGCAGAGCTAGATGAACAAATATTTTTTTATTGAACACGTTTTTAAAAACAATATTTACGAGTAAAAGAGTAAAAGAATAATACAAGCGAATAATAATAATAATAATAATAATAATAATAATATAATAATAATTAATAATAATAATTAATAATAATATAATAATAATAATAATATAATAATAATAAAAATAATAAATAATATATAATAATAATAATAATAATAATATATAATAATAATATAATAATAATAATAATAATAATATTAATAATAATATAATAATAATAATAATAATAATAATAATAATAATAATAAATAAATAATAATAATAATAATAATTAATTAATAAGAATATATAAATAATATAAATAAATGAATATATTAGAAGGCCTACTACTATTAAAAAGTAATCAATTTTAAACGTAGCTATTCTAGAGATGACTATGAAAGTGATAGACACAATTAGCTTATAATTCGATAGTTTATATTTTGCTTAAATATAATAAATACTTTGGTTAACGTTACTTATTCCGAAAAATACAGATTTACTTATGTTCACTCAGAGCTTTTCCGGCACTTCGGCAGTTGTATATATATCTCAATATTTAATAGCCCTCGTGTAGCTCTAATGGGACGTTATTTAAGCCAAAACCAAATGAACTATCATTAATCAACCTTAAAGACGCCTGTTGTGTGGTACAATCAGAATTTTTCAAGGTCGTTTGGTTTGAATGTTTTCTTCCTTTTGCAAGGCCGTATTTGTGTTTATCCAAGTTCACATATTGTAATATGTGAATTTGGGATTTGGCGGGGGGCTTAACTTCATGTCTGTAATTCATTTTTCTGTAAAAATATTAAGGGTATCTATACATAATTTTTTTAAATATTAATTAATAATTATTTAAAAATATAAAATTTCTTTTTTAAAAACCCAATAGTGTATGCATTTTGTTGGGTTATTATAATTATTTATTTAGTAAAAATTCGTTTTTTCATTATCTTAATTATTTTTAGATTGGGATAGATTTGTATATGCAACTCATTTAACATTACGGCCCCTAAACTTTGCACGTCCTCTAACTCCACTAATAATGCTCAAAACTAACAAAACTTTATTATTAGTGTTAAGTATTATTATAGTGTTAGTGTGTTTGGGTATTTATGGTTAAAATATGGTCATAAATTTGAAATATGGACTGAAAAGAGGGGTGTTTCTATTCAAAATTTTGAAGTTGGGTAACATTTTTGAATATGAAGACAGCCCCTTATGCAAATTTTGTGTCCATGATTTAACTCGGAATGTTTATTTGTTCACAAAGTCAAAAAGGTCCGATTTCCCATAGGATGACTAGCGTCCGAAATAATCCTAGTGGTTTACTTTTTTTTTGTCCACAGCTGTCCAATACAAACACAAAATGTCGAATCTCCCCACGAGGATGGGGTACATCCTACATTCTATAAGTTTTTTGCAAAATCGCGCATGCGCAAAAGGTTAGCTGCCATAGAACGGTTTTTTTGTTTTATATTGCCAAGCTAAAAAGCCTAGGACCATTTAACAGAACAGCAGAATTTTTTATCAAACTGGACGTATAACCAGAGGTTGAAAAAAAAGGGGAGCCCTCTGGGTTTAAATGTGGAACGTGGTTTGACAGACATTCAAGTTGAGCCTTGTTCATCCTTTTAATGTATTGACACTACTACTTCATTTGGTAATGTCTTTTTTTTTTTTTATTGATGATCTTATTTTACCAAGCAAGACTAACATCCGCAGTTTTCTGCGTCAGCTGGCTCTGGAGATTATTGATAATATTCCTCCTGAAGCAGCAACCATTTATTACCGACGGAAGTAATTAATCTGCCTCAGGTAAACGGGCAGCGGCATCTTTCTGAGAACAATGACGGGAATATAGACATCGTTACAGTAACCCGGACAACAGCTCTGTTTTTTTAAGATCAGAATTAATTGCAATTAATGAGGCTTTGAACTTCGCATTGGCACCAGAAAAACCTGAATTATGGATTTTGAACGACAGCCAAAAGCTCCATACAATACTGGTAGGGATTGGCGCAGCATGTATTTACACCTTGTGGGCAGGACATCATCTCAAAATTGGCTTGTTGGCTCAACACGGCACTGTAAGTTTTACAGTGGATTCCCTCCCATGTGGGTATTTATGGAAACGAGGTTGCCGATCTGCTGGCCAGAGAAGGCAGCGAAAACTGCCTAATGCTCCTTTCTGATTAAGCTACAAGTTTTCTGACTCCCTGTTCTTGGGCCTTGGCAAAAGCGCCCTGCAGGATTCCCCCAAACATACCCTGGTATGCTGCTAAGGGTTTGTCACTCCAGGCCTCCTGCCTGCCCTGACAGCCTTGTCAAGGCTTGAAACAGGTCACAACACGAAAAGTCCTTAGATTCAGGGCGGGAGTTAAAACCACTTTTTTCTGCACCCCTAAAACGCGTAGAAAAGACAAGACGGATTTGTCAACTCCAATCACAATACTTTCATTACCTTATCTATAAAATGCAAAGTCCTGACTGACTCACTCATGACTGACTCACGCCCAGCCAAAACTACTGGAACTACAGCTACCAAAATTTTTTTAGGAAAATATTCTTTCTATATCGTAGGCGTCATTTTAAGAAAAAAGCGATTTTTTTCGAAATTCGAAACCCAAACGGGTGTAGGAGTGCAAAACGTGAAGCCGATTTCTCCATGGGAAAAATGCATTATGAAAATTGTGCTTTTTTTTATTCCAATTTTTCCTTTTTTTTTTAATTTTTTGAAAAAAAGAAAATTCACCGCTAGGAAAATTAAGTTAAGTGAAAGAATAATCAACGCGTGCGAAAATTAAAGTAATTAAAAGCGCGAGATTTTTTTTTTAATATGTAAGATGGGAATATTTATTTTTTCATCGTTTGTTTTTGTTTTTTTTTGTGGCAAGTGTAGAAACAAGCTCATTGGTTTTTGTATCCCTTCACGCGCTCCGAACTCGTTCTTGTATTTTGTTTTTTTTGACTAAGTGGTTAGAAACAAGCCCATTACAGATTTCTTAGAAATTAATTAATTTAAACTACTTTTTTTTTTAATAATGCTTCGTCAGATATCAGATATACTCCACTCGATTCCATTAATTTCGAATTCAATTCAGTTTTTCAGTTTTCGAAAAAATGGATTATTTACTATTTATTTCTAATTCCTATTCTTATGTGATTTCAACAGAAATAAGGTTCATCTATGACTATGGTGCCTGTAGCCGTAATTTTTTTCAATTTTTTGGTCTAGAAATTTTAACAGAGGGATTTTATAATTAAAAAAGGTTGCATTCGAAGCTAAAGACTTACAAAACATGAAATAAGTTCGCTATGAGTGTATCCAGTATTGTTTATTTTGTAATTTTTTTTTTTGTTTCTTTAGAAATTGTGTACTGGACTTGGTTTTTTTGTTTATGAAAACTGTCGATTTAATACAGCTATGGTATAAAGGCGATTGACTCTTTAGAATTGCGCCTTTTGGCGAAGTTGAAAAAATTTTAAGGTAGAGTATGCTATACCCATAAGTTTTTTAGGTTAGGGTTAGTTTAATTTTCGGTCGAAAGATCTACCCTTGAGGTTATTGGTTTTTTAAGTGACGACCGACACTGAGTTGTCATCCAACGGAATTTTACCCGAATTGTACGGAGAGTCGGAATAAAGGATATTTTGGAAACTTTCCTTACACACAGGTGTTTTCCGGAGCTTTTTGCTGTAAAGCTTTTAGGTCGGAGCTATTTAGGCGATCCCGGACCTGACTGGGACCTTTCGCATGCAGCGCCATCAGGCCTATGGAAAGCCTCTAACTCCTGGAAGGGCCTGGCGTACAATCGGACCGGGAGAATCAGAATGTGGCAACAATTGCAATAAAGTTTCATAAAAAACATTATTAATTAAGGTCTATCCTACGAGACGCCGGAGTTTATAAAACTTATATTAATCAAGCAAAGTTTGACTTACTTCTTCACTGACTGCATTACTGATTCTTTTTCCCCACTCACTCCTTTTTTTTTAAGCCGCCAAACTACTGTAGTTACAGCACTAAATTTTAAACGAATTTGTTTTATATCTAGGCGTCATTTAAGAGCGATTTCGGGAATTCGAAAGCAAACGGTGTAGGAGTACCAAACGTGACCAATTCTCCATAGAAAAGCATTGTAAATTAGAATTTTATACTTTTTTTTTATTTCAATTTAAAAGAAATTTCCGCACGATCAGCGTGAAGGGAAAATTAAGTATAAACACGTAGAGCACATGAGTTTAATTTGTAGGAATGTTATTTGAATATTATTTTTTTTATTTATTGAATTTAAATCTTTTGATTTTTTGTGTTTCCTAATTTAATTTAATTGTTTTTTAACAAATGGTAAAAAAATTAAATATTTGCTATAATTCCTCATGACAGTAAAGGCGATAACTATTCTAGATCAGATGAATAATTCTAATAAATATCAATTATCTCTAAGAAACGTCCTTTATTTTATGAAACTGGCAATTTGGTACAGCTATTATATAATGGCCGATTAATTTTTGCTTTTGCGACTTTGGGCAAAGTGGAAAATTTAACGTAAGGTAGCTTTTCCCCCATCCAGTTGTACGGGTTAGGTTAGATTGGATTATCGTCGGGTTAGAGCTATATCTGACGGTTTATTGGCCATGGGCGTCGTTTTTTAAAGGATCACAGTCAAGTGACGAGCCGTACCTGAGTAGGCACCCAATGCCACGCTTAAGGGCGATATCGTACGCAGTGTCGGCTTTGAAAAATATTTAACGGCACTCTCACCACACGGGGTATTATTCGTCGGACATTTTTGGCTGTATGGGCCGTTTATAGGTCGGCGTTTTTTTGACGATGCCGGACCGGATCTGGGACCTATCGCATGCAAGCGAACGCCTTTACCGACTGGGCTCCCATCCCTGTCGAGTATGGAGTGGAATGTTTACCACATTTTGGGCATTTTCGGGTGGGAAAATAGAAACGGGCCATTATATCGTAGTTATTCTGGCAATTGTAACAGGCCCCTTTGGATACCCTCTAACTCCTAGAAGCCTGGATACAATCGGACTTCCCTTTTTTTTTAAATTAATGCTGATATTAGAATGGAAGGAAATTATAATATACTGAGGGAAGTGGCTGACCAGTGGAGAGGGGATCAATTGGTATAAAATAAAAGTTTACATAAAAACAATCACCGTTATTAAGGGTACCCCGTGCAACGCCGGGTTTATAAAGCAGTATTTCATATTAAGGAAAAATTAAAAAAAAAATAAATAAACTGTGATGTATTCGGCTTTTAAAATTCCCGTTATTATTCGGGTAATCATTGATGAAGAAAGATTGATGAAGAAAAGGTTACGTGCCAGCACACAATTAAGCTTATTACGATTTTGTTTAAAATACAAGAATAGATTATTTTTATGATAGCAAAAAGGTTTAGAAACCATTCACACTCAGATTTATCGAGCTACATTTTATTGCCCTTTTACAAAGTGTTCCCAAAGAAATCTAACGATATACACAAACTTGGTCATTGTGTGGTTCAAAATTTGGATTTTGTTGAAGATAAGCTCTCATTCCTCCATTCTCTCTCCCAATAAACTAGAGCAGTTAATTTTTTTAAAAAAACGAGTAGTGCGGTAACTTCGGTTCCTTATCAGTACAATCAACTATTTTTTTAAAAATGGAATTGCAAATAAAATTTAGAATAGGGAAAGTCTTTAGAACGGGGAAAAAAGAAGTTTTCGTCGACTCTAAAAAACAAAAAGACCAAAAGGCTTTGAAGGAGAATAGCTTGGAGGGAGTAATGAAAGCCCTCGGCATGGAATACGAACTTGTAATTCCCCGCGAAAACCCAAACATTCTTTAACTGGACAGGACCCATAGAAATGGTGACCAGCGGCAAAATCGGCACGGTATTTGGGAAAAGTTGCTGTGCGGGAGGACAGAATGAAACTTGTTGACTTTAGCACAGCGTACAAAACAACGGGAATTGTGTTTTTTCATTCAGATGCAGGAAACTCAATTTCCAATTATAATTTTTTACGCACTTTCAGCTTCGATGTGTGGGTGTATCTTTTCTTCGCTTTCCAAATAATGACGGTGATTGCTTACATGATGAGTAAAAAGAACACATCTTTTGGAAGGGCAGCTCTTTAAAATTTATGGAAGCCTTTTTCGTCAGCAAATAAAGATCAAACGTGATGAATCTCAACAATTTCGAATAGTTTTGGGGACGTTTTGGATTTTATCTGCAATGGTGATATCGTATTCCTATTCACCCCATCGCTGTCGTTTTCTGACTGTTTCTTATACAGGAAGAACAGTTCAAAGTTTCCAGGGAACTTTCCGAAGCAGTCAGGAAAAGGGGCGCACACTTGTTTCGTGCACAAAAATTCCTTAAGTATCATGTACGCACTGAATTCCGGTAACGAAAATATGCAATATCTTGTAAAGCAAATTTACAGTAACATTGGCATTACTATAGTCCAGAATCTAAGGACAAGCATATCAATAAAACTTCTGCCATACTTTTACCCAAATCTACTGCAGAATTTTATATGGAACTATGAATGAGAATTTTAGGATTTTTGATGATAATCTTTTACTCTTTTCGGCTGCTTTTCCAGTTCGCAAGAACTTTTGTTGTTTATCGAAGTTAAATAAAATTATATCAAGATTCAATAGTGCAGGAATATACAACAAGTTGAGAAAAGAGTTTTATCAATTTCCTCACCAAGTCATGAGATAATCGAAAATAGTTTTTTTTCGTTCCGTCTATTTACCTAAAAGACATCGTTGGAATAATATCACTGCTATGCATTGGTTTTTCAATTTCATTCACTGTGTTGATGATTGAGATAATTTTTTTTAAGTTCAATGTAAACTATTTCAACTCAATAACACGAACAGGTTTTCGTCATTCATAATGGAAAAATTTAGCAATTGCCTTATAACTTACATTTACATACAGATCTTAACTAAGCGTTTTCAGTTTTCGTATTTTATCTTCCACACTACGTTTATAACGTAAAAAAGTGGAAGGTATTATAATGTTCACTCCGTCTGTCTGTCTGTCCGTCCGTCACCACTTTCATAGATCGAACTACAAATGCTACGGACAAGTGTGATACGTCAAAAAATTCAGTGCATCGAAATTAGAATACATTGAAAAATTCACAAAAAATTCGAATTCGAAGTACTTCAATTATTTTTAAAAAATGCAAATTTAATGCTCATTTAAAAAGCATAGGAAGCCATTTTTATTAGAATTTAATCACCATTGCCATTCGCAACAATCGCTCGAGAAACTTTAACTCTTTTAGACACTAAATTAAAAGTAAATTTAGTTGTGATACATCGATCAGTTTGAAATGACATCAAATATATTTCACTACGAGATTCTTTGTACGTTAATATGAAATGTTTTCATTCTATTTAAAAGCGAGGAATATTACATATTTATTCTTTGAAATATAATTAATTTTTGCAAACGATAAGTAATAATTATTGAATTTTCGAAATAAAATAAATGAAACTAGCCAAATTTAGCATGTAAAAATTTAATATAGAATTAATGCTGTGTTTGGTGCCTTTTTATTTATTCAATATTTTCACTGTTGCCATTTCGTCGAACGTACGAGAAAACTTTATTTAAAATAAAAATAAAACTCATAAAAGAATATTTATGTGATATAATTTAGTTTGGATTGTTGTAATATCACAATAGAGTTCTTTTGTTGCTTCATTATATATGTATGGGGAAGGATGCATAGAGAATTCTAACTTTGAATAAAAAATAAGCGAAAGTTCGCTTTTATTTTTAAAGCATCAATTTTACTAATTATATATTATTCTCTTTTCAAAGAAAGTTAATGAATATGGGAAATTAGGCAACTAAAAGATTTTTATTTCAAAAAGTTGCATCATTATTTTTCGAATTTCAAACAAATTCAGCAAACGATGATGATGAATAATTTAATTTGCGAAAAGAATTAATGAAAATAGTTAATTTTGGCGTTTAAAATTTGAATTAGAAATAAATTATAAGCTGAAGGCCCTGTTTGTGCATTTTTTTCAGAGGTGTATAATAGTGCGTTTTTTGTTGAGCACAAATACTGTGTGGAAGCGGTTTAAGTGACAGATTCTGTAACAAACCTGCTTGTATTTTTTTCATTTTGTCCCAAATTTTGTTAGTATTTCTAAAACTCATTGTATAAGTAATCTGTTCAAGTAATTTTTTTTATAAAATAACTGCACGTAGTGGATATTCTTAGTTTACGAATTTAATATTTGTGTATTTTTAACAGATTCTGTAGTTTAGAATCTGTGAAAATATTATGTATATTCAATATGTATATTCAAAACTGTATATTCAATTTGCCAGATTTCCACATCAGCAAGTAGACATACAAAGCTTTATCTCTCTAGAAGGCACCGGTGAGCATAAAAATGCATAGGAATAATTTTAGAATGAGTTAGACTGCCGCTAGTATTCCAATGGGGCATGTTATCCAACAAAATAGGTTGGAAATTTAAATTCGAAGTATATTTTTAAAAATTTTAAAAAAACTTAATCTACACTGAAATAACATGCACATTCCCTTTTTAAATTTAATAATTTCACTGTTGTCATTTCGTCAAACGTAAGAGAAACTTTATTAAAAAAAAAAATAAAACTCTTAAAAAATATTTATTTATGTGATATAATTCAAATTTTGGGTTGATTTCTTATCACAATAGAGTTCTTTTGATGGTTCATTTGAATTTTTGGGGAAACATGAAAACATATTGCTACCATAACAAATGCTGTTTTGCTTCGACAGGGTACAATGGGTTGTTTCACGGAGGATCTGGCAATAGCTCTGGGGGTTTTGTTTTCATGTATTTCAACAGTGTTGCCAGAAGTTTTAGGAGAAAAACTCTACGAAGCAATACCATTTAATTCTAAAATTACAAAAAAATATCTTAAAAATACTAGCTGCATTTTTGGAATCTTTTTAGTGATTTAAATAAAAGTAAAACGCTTTGCTAATATTTTTAAAGGTATGTTTTTGTAATTTTAGAATTAAATTGTATTTTTTCGTAGTGTTTTTCTCCTAAAACTGCTGGAAACACTGTTTGAAAGACATGAAAACAATACGCAGAGCTATTGCCAGATCCTCCGTGAAACAACCCCATACAGATGCAGCACAACATAAAAACAGTTAGCTTTTTTACGAAAACCCCCTGACGTCATACTTTTTTTCATCATATTTTTATATAAAATATCTTTCAAAAAATTTGCTATACTTTAGAGCTCCTTACCTATAGATTTCATGAATGAAAATTGAATGTGATCTTTATTTTTATTTTATTTGTTGCACAACGTTCGTGATTCTGAGCAAAAAGTACTGATATTATGATTTGCATGATTTCCCTTAATAATATTTTGAATTTTTTTCGAAAAATGGCTAACCCCTTTGCTTGAATTGGTTTTTATTAACCGCAACAACTTTAATCTGCTAACCGCATCTCGTGACTTTATTTGTTGCAATACTATCGTCATTGTTCAAAAGGCATTGATGTTTAATGTTTGCCCTGTTTTTAAAAATTACAATAGATAGCGACACAAAGATCGCATTAAAAGAATGAATGAAATTAATGATTTTTGAACAAATAAAATGGAGTGTATAAAAAACTTCGACTCATTAAATATCATATATTAAGTTTTTTAAGAATAATAATTTATGAAATGTTACAACCATATAATTTTAAATTTATAGCTGCTATATCAGTAATCTGATTTTATTAAATAGTTTTTCTCAAAACTTTTCATTAGTGAAAGTGCAATATAAAAGCGACGTTTTTCTACATTTTTATTCTAAAGGTTTTAACTTTACTAATAGAAAAGAAAGATCACGCGAAAACCCAAAAATTTCCCCTTTTTCTTAAAATTTAA